>JAULLF010369003.1:0-10755 GCA_035668175.1 Sarracenia flava
GATGTCCAGGTTTGCTTGCAGGTGACCGACCCAGGTTGGGGGATCGTCCGAAAACAGGGGAGACCATGCCGAAATTTTTAAAAATTTCCAGAGTTAGAATATTTTCCAACACTTTCATAAATTTTCTTAAAAAGGGAAAATGTTCTCATTTTCAAAAATGGTGTATTAAAAGGTGAATCTTCGGCATGAGACCCGGTTATTGGACATTTCCTATTAGTTTAGTATTTGTTTTAGGTCAGGATGTTACAGATCCGAGACAAGCAAGATAGAAGCATTGGTCAACCGCATCTTCAACTGCTGAAAGATGGACTCGTGCTCCTCACACCAGATAAATAGTATTGCCTTTTGGGTGAGACGAGTCATTACCATTGCCAAGCGAGAAAAGCCCTTTACGAACCGTCAATAATAACCTGTGAGGCCTAGAAAGCTTCGAATTTCGAACACGTTCCTCAGCCTCTCCCATCCCATCACTACCTCAATCTTGGAAGGTTCCATTGCTACTCCTCTCGCTGAAACCATGTGCCCAAGGAATCTCACCTCTTGAAGCCAAAACTCACACTTATCGAACTTAGCAAATAGGCGATGCTCCCGTAATAACTGCAAGGAAATCCTCAGATGCTCCTCGAGCTCCTTCTCGGAAGATTAATAGATCAATATGTCATTCACGAACACTATGACAAACTGATCAAGGTATTGAGGATAGATACGGTTCATAAGGTCTAAGAAAGTTGTCGGTGCATTCGTCAAACCGAAAGGCATCACTAGGAACTTGATGTGCCCATAACGCATGCGAAAAGTAGTCTTTGGAACATCTTCATCTTTGACTCATACCTGATGATAACCCAAACGTAGGTCGATATTCAAGAAACATCTCGCACCTCTTAGCTGGTCGAAAAGATCGTCGATCCACGGCATAGGATACTTGTTCTTAACCGTCACCTGGCTTAGCTTCCTACAGTCGGTGCACATGTGTAAAGATCTATCTTTCTTCTTAGCCAACAAAGCTGGTCCTCCCCAAGGTGAAACTCTAAGGCATATAAAACCCTTCTACAGAAGTTCCTGAATCTGAACTTTTAGCTCCACTAACTCCGTGGGGGCGAAACGACAAGAAGGCATAGAGATGAGAGATGTCCCCAGAATAAGATCTATAGAGAACTCTACCTCCAGGCAACATGGCAACACGAACAGGTCCTGAGAAAAGACATCGGAAACTCATCAGCAATGGGAGGATACTCCACATGAGTAGAATGATAACCACTGATAAGTAAAGCAGATAGATGAATGCTCAGATCACCACCGCCTCATGGAAGGAAAGGTAAAGGTACTGAACCGTCGTCCCTGTCTCCCACAAAGGAAAGATGTGCTCCCTCGGAAGTGTTGAAGAACACCCTCCGCTGATCATAATCTATCGAAGCTTGATTGGTAGAAAGCCAATCCATGCCCAAGGGGATGTCGAATGCGTATATATCAAGAACTATGAGGTCTAATAGCAAGGTATGATCGGAGATCTGCAACTCACACCCACTACAGACTCATCGCAAGACTACTACGTTAACAATAGGTGTCTCTGCACATAAGGTGCTCTCCAAATAATCCATCTTAAAACCCAGAGCCATAGCAAATTAAGATTCAATAAATTAATGTGATGCTCCAGTGTCAATAAAGACTATAGCCCACGACTGATATACTTACAAGGTACCTCTCATAACTCAGCCACTCCTGCTACTGCTACTGATGAACTTGGTCCTAGAAAAGCGAAAACACGTCCCTGAGTCAAATACTACAGAGTGCCTCCACCTCACCCTCCCTGATATCATGCTGGCTAGGTAGAAGCTGGTACATAATGTAAGGTCTGTGCCCTCATAGGCTACTGCTGTGTTTGGGGCACGAACCATAATTGTCTGACTGAAGATCCTTGTGCACTCACTCTCTATCGGTATTCTCTGCTAATGTGGACCACCCACCCGAAAGTGTTCCAAGTAGGTAGGGCTTACCCCTGGGTCTGGCTCGTCCCTTCTGGCTATCTCTACCCGTGGCCTTTCTAAGGGTAGTCCTACTGTATGTCCCCTTCCTACGTGTAACGATAGCATGCCCTCTGTTGTTCGTCTGGGCGCCTAGTAGGTGCTGATGGTGGTGCCCCTAAAATGCAATGTTGCTGCTGTGATCTAGATGAAAAAGATCCCGAACCACCAAATCTCTATTTCTACGATGGACACTCTTCTAACCATGCGTCAGGACTCCTCTGCTGTGACCAAGACTCTTTGGCCTTACGGCTTTCTACTAATGAGTTCTCTAGTCGGATTGATGTCTCCACTATGTTTAGGTAAGTATGAATATTTGATGTCGTCATGTTATCCTTGACAGAAGGTCGAAGTCCTCTCTCAAATCTACAAACATGCAAATCCTCCTTCATGACTATCTCTGGCACAAAGCAGGATAGGTTCCTGAACCTCGTCTCCTAATATAAGATAGATAAACCCTCTTGGGCTAGGTTCCAAAACTCCTCTTTCTACACATTCTTGGATAACAGGGGAAAGTACTTCTCGAAAAACACGTTCTCGAAAGCAGCCCACGTTTCGTCAACGGTGGTCTTCACGAATTTCAACCATTCTCATGCACTACCTCGTAATTGGAAAGCTGCTAAACTCACCCTCAGCTCGTTCTCTACGCACAAGGTATCAAAGATCATGACAACCGTCTTTAGCCACTCTGTCGCAACTTACGAATCAGAATCCCCGATGAAGACGGGAGGATCCATCGGGCTGACCTCCCTCATGGCCATAGATGCTGGTGGCTCGAGGGCTCGATCCCCTACCCTTGTCGTTTCCTGCATGGCCTACATCGTAGCGAGCATCTTTCGTAGCACGTCGGCCTCCAGAACTCGCACCTACTAGATATACACATCTCCATCAACTGAATCTGGCTGAATGTGAACATCCACCCAGAATGGTTATTGCTGAATGTGGACACCTTCCTCAACCAGGTCCTGCTGGACGGGAGCGTCTCCCTCTCCTACAATACGGTCATCAACTCGATCTTAGCTGCGGTCTTGACCTTGACCTCTTCTGTGTCGCGTCATAATGATTTTATAAGAAATATAGATGAGGATACAACATCATATAATCTCCTACTGGCAAGAATATCACAACTCATAACACAAACAGAGATTAAACACTTGGAATGAAAAGTCAATCTACTTAACCCAGTTGATTTTCTAGGTAGGGAGAATGCGGGCCAAACACTTCCCTAACTCAAACTCTAAACAAGTTTAACAGATGCCGACGGCAAGACAAATCACCCTCAAGCACTACTCCTATGCCCATATACCGCATAGCATGCGCAAGTCTAGTATCTCACGTACATCAGGCAAGCAAACAAAGACATTAATGCAACATGCAATTCAACCCTCTCGGATGGATTAACCATCTCCACAGCTCCTTATGTATTCATACAAAGAGCTCGGATACCATGTTGTAATGCCACAAACCTGATGTACAAAAAAAAGCCTAAACATACAACCATAAAGCCGAAAGGTAAACTGATACCAAAATGAATTAGGTTTATGAAAAGATTCATTTTAATCCATACAATAACCATGCAACAGCTAAGACAAAGGACCATTTTAGTTTGAAGGTGGTACATAAATTAAGCTCAAAATAAGTCCCATAGGTGAGCAAACATATCCCAAAACTTATTAAAAGATGGAAAATTTTTTGTGAAGGAAGAAAATAGGGGTTCGCTCTAGTGGACTTGCCACCGCTATGGTAGTTTGAGTTCGGTATGGCTTATTTTGCAGTATTACTGCACTGATATTTTTGCTCCAAATTGATTTCTTTGCATCAAACAACAAGATATAAGCTTAACTAAGAAGAGAAGGCAAATAGGAAAGCTTACAAATTGAAATCTCAAATTAAAACATGAAAATAGTTTTTACCACATCAAAAATCCTTAGACTTTCTTATTTTCTGACGATTTAACCGGATATCCAAATGGCACCCAAAACACCCACCCCATTCACCAGCCTCACCACAAATAGTAGATGAACAAAGAAAAAATACTAAACATATAATCCGAGGTTCGAGGGCCCGGAAACATTAAGCTGAAGCATAGGAGGTACAAACATGAAACTTGGAATTACAATTTTTCCAACAAAATTAACCAAGTGTAAAACATGCTCTCAAAATGTATATAAGTCCAAAAAACATAAATACAAAGTATGTGAATTTCCTCCAAGATCTCCGAAAGCATCCATGCATCAATCCGCGACGCCTTTACCTAAATCACTTGGGTGTTGTCAAAGTCAACATGAGCCCAAGGCTCGTAGTAAGCAAACTACCCAAGAATCAAACATGCTTTATGAGGATGGCATGTGATATACAAATAAAGTTAATTAGATAGAAATTAAATGAATTTAAGTTAAAAGTAAGTAGTTATCGCATATGGTAATTTAAAGAAAATGATTTAGTTCACAAGTCTAAACTTGTTTATCAACGAGATAAGGGAAACATGTAACATGCTTAACCCTCTAAACAACACCTCATAAGTCACACATAACCACCAACTCCAACATTTCCAACCCCCACACCAACACACACAATCAACCATCAATGATGGCTAAAAGGATCGAGAGAAGTCCGAACGAGAATCGATATCAATACCCTAAGTCACACGCCCCTTTATGACCGAGCCAAAGGGTAGGGTACCAAAAGTAACGATATGCACTTTTATGGTTGACCAATGGGCATGACACCCATCAACCGATCCACCACAGAGTAGAAACACCATAGTGTCCAATAATAGTGATGTCACCCACCAATACAAAGTCTCCTTCAACAACCCAACGTTACTATGATATCGTAACCAACTCCCACAATCCCAAAAGATACTAAGAAAAACCAAAGACTACAACGAAAACTAAAGCTACAATATGAACTAAGGATATTGTAACAACAATCCATGATACAACAAGAGCTAGTAAAACAATAATCAACGAGACTATAACAACACTAATGCTATAACAAGGATAGAGGTCTCCTACACAATTAAGCCTTATCTACTAATCAATTGTAAGGCAAAGGCCCTAACATCAAGTTTAAGCTTAAGTTAGGAGAATTTGGTTTGAAGCACAAGTTTTGTAAAAATTGCACAGTCAACGTTGAATCATATAGGTTTTGCTAAAAGTCCGATTTAATATTGAAGGTTTTGTTTTATTAAAAGTTTGATTTGAGATTAAAAATTATGATTCCACGTCAAATTCGGCCAAGTTGTCACTCTCCCAAAAATCCTTTCAGTTCCCAAAAAGTCCCAATTTTTGAACCATAAGGTTCTTGCCTCATCAATTTCATAAAAAAATAAATAGTTTTGGGAAAAACCACTTGAAAGCTCGTTTTCTCCAAAAATACTTTTTTAGACCAAACAGAACCTTAAACAGTTTGTTCATGATTTTTTCTACGGTCGTTTGTTTTGAAAACCGAAAACACCGGAATGCAACAATCTCGATACATATAGAAGAAAACTAACTATTTTCCAAAAATTTGCATTTTAAGTCTGTTAAAACGTAATATTTGCAAATCTCACATTGTGCATGTTTTGAGCAATTAACATGCATATTACAAACTAAAAAGATACACTTATTCTAGTCATTATAAGAATCAAGAAAATCTAAAAAGTTCCCAAAATTCCCAAGCCTCAGGTCCCGTAATATGCGATATAAGCTACAAAAGCATTATTTCTAATAGTTTTAGCATAAATAATCAAAATTAACCTTACATAGAACAAGTAAAGTTCAAGAGTAGGTTGATTCGTACCATGTAAGGCGATCGAAAGTGAAAAATACCAAAACCATGCTTGTCGGAAATGGCGAAATCTAAAATTGGCTCAGTGAATGCGTAGCCTTTGCACTCCTGATAAAGCATACGGCCTCGGAATCCGAGCAAGAGCTTCCAAAACAAAGAAAACCTAACCCCTAGGTGCTCAGCCACATTCTAGAGAGAAGGAGAAGAAAAAAACTTAACCAAAATATAACAAAACAACAAACAACCCGTAGATCTTATAAAGCTGAACTTAAGGACACCGCTCGAGCGGCCCCTCGAGCGTTCGAGCGGGCTACTGCTGGAGCAAAGGCTTAAAAATCGATGAAAAATGCAACATGTTTTGGTCAAAATGCCTCGAAACATTTCTCGATAAAACTTAAAAATATCACTCCCAACCCATAAAAAGGGTAAGCCAAAAATTCATGAGGAATAACTCATAATTTAAAATACCGTTAACGAACAAGTACTTTAAGTTCGAAAGCCAAACCTTCAAACCAAATTAAATACATATAAGTGAGGGTCAGACCCTCGCAATTTAAAACGTTAAGCGACTTAGTTGTGAGGATAAAAAGATAATTAAATCGGGTTGTCAGTAACATATTTTAATTATCGGGAATCCATATCATAAATGTGCGGAGAGCTCAGGCAATTGATAATTGGAAACTCGAGACATAATTCCTGATAGGGTTGTGAGTTCAGTCAGAGTATTTAGTGGAATAAGCTTTACTTCCTGCATAAAAGGATCTAACTCGGGGATGTAGTTGGGGATATCCGAATTTTCTCTATGGTTAGCCCGAGTCCTATACTTCCTCGTGATAACTCACATAGCCCATTATACGCACAGTAATATTTCTCATTGGTTTTGGGATAATTTAATTTAATTAAGATTGTTCGTTTTGCCGTTAGGGACAATCAAGTTTTAAATTACTTTATCGCAGGGAAATATTAGAATTTGGCATACCTAGGGTTTCACCTTAGATGGCCGGCCACTATGGAGGGAAAAATGGAGGCTTCTTCATGAATATAATATTTTATCTCATATATTGCCATAAGAGAATAAATGAGGAATTAAAAGAAAAGAAAGCATGGAGAATATTTGATATATTCTTCCATCATTCTCTCTCACCCTCACTTTGTTGTGCCGCCCCCTTCGATCTCTCTTTGCTGGAAATTTCTGCAAAATATTGAGAGTGCGTAAGAGAAGCCAAGGTTGAGAAAATACTACGAATGCGAACGGTGCCTAATCATTGGGTTTGTGGTTGAGCGTCTGAAAATATGTGAGAAGGTTATGCGGTCATCTCATCCATATTTTAGGCATCAAGAAACTTTTTCAAGTTTCTTAAAGGAATGATCTTTTAATAGTAGCACATACATGTCATTCATTTTTCACGAAAATGCATACAACGCTTGTCGAGTTGGTTTCTCGATTTTTACGCTGCGCGGCTCCAACAATAGTATCAGAGCCACAGTTTTATTTTTTATCAAAAACATATGTCCTAACCTTTATTTTTTAGCCACTAGTCATTATTATCCGGATGTTTGAATGGTTGAATTTTTTATTTTTTATTCTATGCATTTCGGTTGTTTTTCCTCGACGGTTTCATTCGAGGTAGATCAATTGTGAACTCCATAGTGGGGGCATATGATTTAAAATGTAAATTTTTATTATTTTATTCATATTTTCTGGAATTCCATTGTAATCACACGATAGTATCGAATCGAAAGAAAAAAAAAATGAAGAAATTACCGACGATAAAGCGGTACCAAGAGCGGTAATCGCGCCCTTTGCGCGATTTTGGTCGCTTCGATAGTAGTTTTTGTAGCGGTGTTTTGTTGGTTTTGTGGTGGTTCGATGGTGGGTCCATAGTGGCTGCAAGGCAAAGAAAAAGTGGGACAAAAGGGGCTAAAAACCTGGCTGTTCATCCAGCCAGTAGCGGCGCTAGCGGGGACTATTTGGTGCTGCCTTTTTTAGCATTTTTCGGCAGTTCTAGTGGTGGCCCAAGTCTGAGGTGGTGGTCTTGTGGCTGAGTTAGTTGAAACCACTGGCAGCTCATTTAAGGTGTCCTAAAATCCTAGGTGAATTAATCTTTAATCCGGAGTGTTACATTAAACGATTAAATCATACGACAAGGATCATAACGACTAGTTTTGTTTATTTTATTTTATTTTTCCATTTATGTACTATTAATTTAGTTAAGGATATAAATGGAAATTGATTTTTTAAAATAAATTATCCGAATAATTTTTGAAACGGAAAAAATAAATAAATAAATAATTTTTTTAACTTTCGCGTTAGATGGAATATTAATTAAGTCATTTTCTAAAACCCTGGTTAATTAATTTCTTCGCAAAATTAACTAAGGAATGTTTATTTTAAAAGGATTAAATAAGAAAAAATTTAATTGATTAAAAATCTGATAATTTTAATTTAAATTTCAAATTTGTTGAATAGTTTAAAATAAATAACAAGAAAACTCTCGATTTTTAAAATATGAAGTGGGAGAAGAATGTAGTCACAGATAAATCCTACGGTCTCCACCATACGTCGGTGGAGATACGATTGTAGCTCACATGCTGACTTGATCCGGTCTCCCAAACGAAAGGGTAATAGTCATGGTATCTCTAGCACGAATCTCCAAAAGGAATAAATTTGAAAATTGTAAAAGGAACGGTTCTCTCACACTAGGCCCAAGGCTTTGACACGGATTTTTTAAATTAAGTATGATGGTTATCAACTTAAACCGTGTATAAAAATATCTTCCCCAATGGAGTTACTATTTTTATTTGTGGGGACCAAAAGTTATTGGTTGTTTAATTTATTAGGAATGCCATATATCAAGGAATCAAAGTCGGGCTAGCTCTTTCGTCCATTGATTTTTAGATGTCTACACTAACGTGGCGTATCATTTGATGTGACACTGGAAGAATGACTTTTATTATAATAATTGGTTCTAAAAAGTAAATTTATAGACTAACATGTCTGTCCTATTGGGGTTGATTAATAGACATGTAGCGCCCTGACTCGGAGACGCTAATCTAAACATAAGGAGGTTAAAAAAACGAAGCTTAAGCCAAATCATTATTTTTCAAAATATCAATTTAGGACAATAAAACGTTTTTCCTTTAAAAAACTCCGATAAGATAAAGAAAAATTTCTAACTCTTTTTGAAAACATTTCGACAAAGTTTTCCTGTTTTCGGACTAAAGCCAAACGAAATCAACATGCCAAACAAGAAACATAATCAACCGAGACAACCACAAAGTCGATCCCCTGCACAACGAAGCTATTCTAATCAAGGAAATAAAACAAAACTACGATCCTGACGATATTTCACGTGCATTCAACTGAATGAAAGATGGCCTTATAGTCATACAGTTATCCATATATAAAAACTGAAATACAGACTAATATACATTCATCCAAACAGAATCACATTAGCAAGAATAAAGAAGTTTGGTGCGATGCAAAATTGTAAAGTCTTCATGTCCTTGTTCTGATCCACAATCTTTTACCAGCTCAACCTGAAAAATAGTTAACAACAGGGTTGAGCCCAAGTAGCAGGATAATAGATAAAATAAATCCACAATATGATATATGAGGATGATTATGCGAATGGATGAAGAAAATAGTCAAACATTTTCCATTTATTTTATTAATTAAAACCAATTCGGATAACCCATTTTCAATTAAATTAAAGTTATCATACTAAACCACTTTTATTGACTTTGTTTTTTTTATCTAAACCAAACTCCTATCTAGGTTTCCTCACCCAACCAAGTTTAAGTAAAATCATTGATCCAAAGACCAAGTTTAAGTAAAATCATTGATCCAAAGACCAAGTTTTCCATCAAAAAAACAAGTTTTACCCTCTCGTAATGAGTATAGGTTAAGTCACATACATTGACTTATAAATATTACTAGGTCCACGCTAATTACAAGCTAAGATCACTTAAATTTTAACATTAAAACATTATCATGTTTCTCATGTCCCATCCACATCCAACTCACAGCATTACACGTATGAACACACACACACACACGCACCCAACCATGGAACCTGGCTAAGGGATCATAAAAAGATCTAGAACAAGAACCGATGCTGACCACGCTTATATCACCCAGACGATTACCTGCCATCTCGGTCTGGCAGTAGGTCGATAGGTAGCCATACGTGCTATAACGCCGTGAAGACTGCATACCATTACGGCATAATTCGAATGGTATGACACCCATATAAGGCACAAAGCCATAAGGCAAACGGCCACAAGCCACAAAGCCATTAAGTCAAACCTTGAAGGTTCATCTCACCAACACCAACACACACAGACACTGGGTCCAATCCAGAAATTATTCCTCCCGTTAAACACCAAACTCCTATATAGATGAACGATACAACAAAAGTATGTGGGTTTTATATTTAATCAAATCGTTCTTTTCATACCAAAGTTCCACATATTTTCCAAGTTACATAAAGCATGTTTATCACATTCATACAACAATCATCAAGTTATAAAGTTTCGAAGTGCTCTGGACATAACAGTAAAGAATAAAGTGAACTGTTTGATATATATGATTCAACCATATCACACACTTTTAACTAATACCACCATTGACCAATTATTCCATTTTTGTGCCCAACATAGTGAACAAACCACATCTATTAATCAAGTGAGCTGCCATAGCACTAACTCCCAATTAAGCATGCATCTAGAGAGTGTAGTTCACAAGCTTCTGTTTTGTTGAAAACTTCGGTTCAACGCCGAATCATAAGTTCTTTTAAAAAATTCAATTCAATGTTAAAAATTTTGATTCAACATCAAATCCGACCAATGTAATCCTTTTTCCAATAACCATTTAAATTCCGAAAAAATCCCAATTTTGAACCAAAAGTTTGTTTCCTCACCAATTTCACTAAAAACGAACCAATTTTCAAAAAAGTCG
>JAULLF010370103.1:0-11140 GCA_035668175.1 Sarracenia flava
TATTCCAAGACCTCGATACTTGCTTAAGTCCATAAATGGATCTCTTAAGCTTGCACAACATGTGCTCCTGGCCCTTTACTATGAACCCATCTGGCTGCATCATATAGATGCTCTCATCAAGACTTCTATTAAAAAAGAGCTGTCTCGACATCCATCTGCCAAATCTCATAGTTGAGATTCACAGCAATGGATAAGAGAATCTGGATAGACTTAAGCATGGCTACCGGCGAATAGGTTTCCTCATAATCGAACCCTTTCTTTCTAAGTAAACCCCCTCGCAACAAGCCTAGCTTTGAGGGTTTCAACCTTTCCCGTCTACTCCTCTCTTCTTTTTGTAGATCCATTTGTAACCAATGGGTTTTATCCCATCTAATGGTTCTACAAGCTCCCAGACCTGATTAGAGTACATAGGCTCTCTCTCAGATTCCATAGCCTTTTGCCAAAATACCGCATCCTTGTCTTGAAGTACCTCATTGTAGTTCATGGATTCGGTATCAAGTTCTTCCGGGATCCTGTTGAGTGACTCTCCCAAGAACATGAACCTTTCGGGTTGACGAACAACCCTCCCACTACGACGAGGACCCTCCTATGTACTCGTGATAGGTGGTGTCTCATTCCGCTAATTAGGTATAAAATCCAGTTGTACCATATATTCAGCCCTTACCTCCCACTACGATGAGGACCCTCTTATGTACTCATGATAGGTGGTGTCTCATTCCGCTAATATGGTATAAAATCCGGTTGTACCACATATTCAGTCCTTACCTCTTCTAGAACAATTTGTGACGGGGGTTTATGATTCATTACATAATCCTCTTTCCAGAATCTTGTATTCGTGCTAACAAATACCCCTTGATTCTTATGATTTAAAATAAATTATCCTTAGTTCCTCTAGGGTACCCTACACAGAAACAGACTTCTGTATTCATGGTTCCACCATACTTACATTTCCCACCAACACGTATGCTAGGTAAATCCCATATCTGGAGATGTTTAAGACTTGGCCTACGCCTTGTCCAAAACTCCATAGGTTTACCGGGAAACGTCCTAGCAGGTACTAAATTCAGAATGAAGACCATTGTCTGTAATGCATACCCCCAAAACGAATACAGTAAATCTGAATAAGTTACCATGTACTTTACTATCTCCTTAAGGAACCTATTCCTTCTCACCACTACACCATTCTGACGAGGCATCTCTGATGCAGACAACTGGGATGTAATCCCATATCCTGATAAGTAGTCCCTTGAACTCCCAAAGAGGTATTTACCACCACGATCAGATCATGGGGTCTTACCTACCTCTTGCTTGGTTGTTCATCTGACCACATGTACCAGAATGAACCTATTTCAACACTTATTTGGCTCTAAGAGCCTTGGCCGTAAATGGCCTCTTGGTCATCTTACCCTCTAAACAGGATCTGTAGACTAGAAGTGCCACCACTTCCAATGAACCTTAAGGTCCATCTTCTACCAGTCTTTGTATCCTTTTTAGATTAAGATGTCCTAAATGAAGATGCCAAAGTAGTGTTAGGTTCAGCGAGGAGCCTTTCCCTTTTAGTGGTAAAATATGTAAATTATTCACTTCATCGTTTTGGGTAGTAGAAATTACCAGGTGTGAAGTGTAAAGAGCATCTTTCAATGTATCATGACAGATGAAGTGTTTCCCAACCATAATATTACAAAATTGCTTATTGTAGTAAACACAATATCCGTCAATGCTCAATCAAGAAACCGGAACTAAGTTCCTTCTAATTTGTGATACATACAAAAGTTCTTTAAAATTCACATACATATTTCTACTGAAACCTGGAACTATATCTCCCACTGCAGTAGCAGTCCCTGGGAGTCATACCCTACCTGAAGGTAAGCCTTGCCATCTTATAGTTGTTTGGTCACCTGGTACCCCTGTAATAAATTGCTGACATGATTAATGGCTCATGTATCTACATACCAGGTTTCCCTAGATACAACCGCTAAACCTGATACCACCACTTAAAGATAAGACATTAACTGCAGCATTGTTCTTCCGGTCAGGACAATCTCTTTTCTAATACACCGATTTCTGACAGTAATAGCAACTACCCTTAGGCACCTTAACCTTTTCCTTGGTAGTTGATGGCTCCTAATCACCAACCCCTTGTGCATTGTCCTGTTGCACCAATTTCGTCTTCTTCTTACCACCTCATGGCCTAGAAGGAGAAACCTTTTGTGCAAAAAACACATGGGCCAACTTCTGGATAACACCCTCCACTATCTCTAACTCTTTCAATAATCCTGCTAAAGAAAATTTAGGTGGGATTGCTGAAACGAATCTAGTAGTCATCAAAACCCGATATTAACTTGGGTTTCCCCATTAATCTCGATTTCAAGGACCTCATACCCGTTAAGAAGACCAATTATTTTCAAAACATGGTCCTTCCCTAGTGTACTCTATGTCATGTTTGTGTTCATAAGACCCATCATGGAAACCTGCCTTTGCTACCCGACATTGCTTACCAAACATTTCTCTAAGGCTAAAGATCACATCAGCCGCAGATTCCATGAACTGATACTGGCTTTACAAAACAACTTATATGAAATTCAAGATGTTCCAACATGCCATCTATCAGACTTTACCCAACCCTGATAGTGCCGGATCTCCTGTTAGAAGATCCACTATTAGAAGCAGGTGAACCGGGTCAAATAAAACAAACCTATATTCATCAAATGTTAGGACAATGTAGAGATTCCATTTCCTGTTGATAAAATTCGGTCCAATAAGTGGATGAACGATCAGCGTAAGTGGATGAACGATC
Organism: Sarracenia flava; assembly: GCA_035668175.1. Lineage (NCBI taxonomy): Eukaryota > Viridiplantae > Streptophyta > Magnoliopsida > Ericales > Sarraceniaceae > Sarracenia > Sarracenia flava. Next base: position 2,798 of record JAULLF010370103.1, read on the forward strand.
CCATTATTAAAACTTCAGAAACAAAAGAGAAAACTTTTTAATTCCATCGAAAAATTTAGGGTCCCTCAACACTTTAATTTTAAAAGAATTATTGGTAACCCGAAGCCTATGTGATTAAGCAGGCCACGCAATGTGGACGTCTACTAACCAATCCCTTTCTGGACAGACATGCCAGTCTATTAATCCCTCTTAGAAAAATATCACAACAAAAGCAGTCCACCCAGAGTCACATTAACAAATCAAGCCACGTAGTGTGGACATCTGACCGGTTAACAAACCAAGGACTAACATGTTTTTATTTCCAGATATATTCTAAATGATTAAACAGCCAACAACTTTGGTCCTTGCAAACAAACACAGTGACTCCTTAGGGAGGATATTTTTATTCACCGGTTAAGTGTATAACCATCTCACTTAATTTGAAAATCCCATGTCAAAGTCCTGAGCCCGGTGTATGCGAGCCCAACTTTGCATTACATTTCAAATTAACCCGAGCCAGGGGTTCATTCCAAAGATACCATAATTTTAATCTTCCTTAGGGAGACCGGTTAGGCTGGCACGCGAGTTAAAATTACATCTCCAACGAATGTGTGATGGAGACCGTTGGATTTATCCGTGAATAAATCCATCTTCCACTTAATATTTTAAAAATCATGGATTTTACTTCTTTGTTTATTTTTAGAAATTAAGCATATTTGAATTATCTGATTCAAATAAAATCTGGCCTTAATCACTTAAAATCCCATGTTTCATTTTATTAAAATAAATAAAAAGGTTTACTTATTTAATTTTGTGAAAATAAAATAATTACCCAGTTTTTCCAAAAAAAATTAATTAATTATCTACTTGTCGCAAAATAAGTAACTTTTAATTGTTTACTTATTTTCCATTTTAAAAATTTTCTTGGATTTATTATTTTATTAAAACTGTTTTCCTAATATTCCTAAAATTGTAAAAATCATATGTAAAAGGAAAATTAAATAAAATAAAAAATTCATTCACGTAATTAATTAAAATAAATAAATAATTAATTAAATATAATGACAAAAACAAATAAATCTCGTCGAAAAAAGACCCCGAAATCCCCCAAAACGGAACCCGAAACAGACAGTCCAAATTTCCTCTTTCGAAGTGGTTCGTATTACAAGATTGATCTAGAAAAATTCATTAATATAAAATATTACATCACAAAAAACCTATACCCCACATAAGAGGCGTACAAAGATCCTAGACCCGATTTAAAAACCGTCGGGATACTTTCGGTAAAATGCGATAAAAGTAAAACATACATTCATACATACACAAAACGGGATCGTAATGCAAGCCCAGCTGTGATATTATTGTTGGAGTCGAGGCAACAAAAGTTTTAAAAATTGTTTCAAATCGATTACGGGACCGTAAAAACCATAATGGTGTGTTTTTCATGAAACAAAAAAGAGATGTAAAGAAGGGATTACGAAATATACCTCTTGAAACTTTGTACAAAAGTTTCTAGTATTCCATGTATCGTTTGAGACGACACGGTGAACTTCTCGTGTATGACCCGTGCACGTCTCGACTCCGGCATGTAGGCACCGATCCGAGTCAAGCTTTAGGCTTCTAACTCACTTGAAATCTTCTAAAAAATTGAAGAACAATATTAGAGAAGAAGGAGGGGGCGACGGCTAGAGAGGTAGGAGAATTAGATTCAATTATCTTGATTTTGTATATCTCCCTATTTTAACGCATAGGATATATACATACATGTATTCCTTCCTAAATACATTAAAATAAAATATACAAATACAGTATACAAGCCCCTACTAGGTCCGGCCATAGTGTGAGAGACCAAGACATAATTTTGTTTCCAATTTTAATATATAGATTATATTAATATTGTCCAAAATTTATATATATCATTTCCATAAAGCAATATACAATATACACTTGTCAAAATTAAATCTATTCTCCCATTATAGGGCCGGCCACATTAGAGATTTTCCAAAAGTGCCACTTCACCAATTATACCCCTAATTATTTAATGTAATACCCTGAACGTCCTGGCGAAAAATCCGCCGATCGAATTAAATGAAATAATAACCGAAGCCAACAAAAAATAAATTGTGCATATAATCGAGCTACGTGAGGGATCACGACGAAGTATAGGACTCGGGTTTACCATACGATAAAATCGGACATCCCTAACTCAACCCCCGAGTTAGATCCTTTCTCTCACTAACCAAGACTTATTCCACTAAAGGTCTTGACTGAACTCCTGACCCTATACTCGATTTATGTCTCATAAATGCAGTGTAGTATCCCCACGCTTAAGATATGGATTCCCAATAATCAAATTATGTTACTGACAGCCCGATTCGAAAATCCTCTTTTCCTCGCACCCGCAACGCTTAACTTATTGAGTATTCCAGATGAACCGATCCACTATACAAATTTGGCATAGTCAAACTTATAAGCAAAGCACACAAGAGGAAACTCCTCAACCTAAATCGGACATGGTTTCCGTCAGTTGATTATCAAGTATTGATCGAATAACGACAGTACCCAACCCACTAGTCATATTGATCTCAATATCGAAATCTCAGCCATTGGTGACTCAAAGCACTGCGCATTATCCGAACATGATTCCATCAATCACGTCGGGATTATGTGTACATGCAATATATGATAACATAGGATGTGGATCAATTCATATAGTTAGTATAGAATTGATCATCCTAATGATCATCCTCAATAAACTCCTAGTGTACTAACACATCGAGCTCAGACATCAAATTTCTAGACCGAAATTCAAACCGTCCGACATAGCAAAGATCGACTACTCGAACAATGTGCTACAATCGTACCAATGGATTCTCCGGGTCCATTGCGATTGTGAGCCTACTTGTATATTTGTCAAAACCTTTGACTCGATCTTTTCCACTTCATGCGACGAGTCAAATACTAGACAAAGTATATGGACTATGCAATCACATATCATACAAACAGTATATATAAAACAGTAAATGAAAATACAACTCAATTGGGTCTCATTAATATTCCAGGGATCCAAGATAATAAAATACATAAAAGCATGGATTTTAAGTATACTATCCTAACAAGATATTACCCATTTTTGTATGCCAAAAACTCAACCTTTTACCTTAGATTTTGCTCACCTTTTGCCTTAGGCTGATTGCAATAACTTTGCAAGTGACAGGATCCTTGTGTTTGAGCTTTTTAGCATGGGTAGAGTTTTGCCTTCCCTTTCATATCATTTAACCATTTCTCCTCTTGGCTTGCACCTATAAAATCGTCATGGTAGTGGGAACTTGGTACTCATTTTCTTGTGGGTCCTTGGGTGTTAGCATGAAAAACATTTTGCATATAGGGAACATTAAATCTATCCACATAAGAGCCATAATATCTTCTGATAGGAACATTAGATTTATGCGCATAAGAACCATGATATCTATGTGTGTAGGGTGATGGTCTGTGAGTAGCTTTCCTCTTGGATTTTTATCTGTTGGTTGGTCCCCTATTAGGCACTTTTGCAATCTTGGGTGGGGGATCACCCTTCTTAATCTAATTTTTCTTAATTGTTTTACTACCCTTAAGTCTTGATTGACAAATTTTGCGATGTGTTCCTTTTTCCCATAAAATTGCATGAAAATGGTTTTTGAATAGGAGCCTTTGTAAGAGGATTCTTATGCATAACTTTTTGATCATTTGGATTAAATCCAAGTCCCTCTTTGATGAATGTGCATTTTGAGCCAAGAATCGTGTCTAAGTACTTTTATCCTTGAGTGAGCTTAGTAATGATTTTTGTTAGATCTTCAACCTTGGTTTTCAATAAAATATTTTCTTCCTTAAAGTTGGTTGAAGCTATAGGAATTTTGTTTTCATTTTCTTTTCAAAAAATTCAACTTTTGAACTCAAAGCAATGTTTTGTTTGTCAAGAGACTCAATTTTAGATTTTTGTTTTTTGATTAACCTTAGGCAATCAACGAGAGCTTCTTGAAGCTCATCATTTTCATCATCACTCTCATTTTTAGAATTACTAACACTCTCACTACCGAATTTAAAAAAATATGTTACCTCATTTCCAAAGACCATCAAAGCAAGATTGGAATCTTCTTTGTTGGTGGAATCATCTTCATCTCCACTTGAATCTCCTTCTCCTTCACCTTCGAAATTTTCATGAAGTCTATCCCAAAATTTCTTTGCACTATTACAGTCTGAAACTTTGTTAAAAATATAAAGTGAAAGAGCACAGGGCAAGAAATCTATAGCTTTAGCATCAATTTGTAACATATGCCAATCATTTTCAGTGTACAAATTTTCTGATTTGGAAAATAAGGGTCCATTAATGATAACTCTCCAGGATGCTAAATCTTGTGATTGAATAAAAACTGTCATTCTCTTTTTCCAATAAAAAAGTTTGAACCATTAAAAATTAGAGGTTTGTTAATAGAGTACACTTCGTATTGTATGAAATTAAAACCCGAGGTTGCCATGGATCTTAACTCTTAAAAAGTCATAAATCAGTAGAAGAGTCGAGGCTATGATACCAATTGTTGGTCCCCTAAGAGGCAACCTAGCGGGGGGGGGGTGTGAATAGGTTGTGTGGCAAACTAAAAGCTTTTAATTCTCTTTTAAAACAAATTCTAACACTTAAGAAATAATCTAATATGTAGGGGAATAAAACAAGTAAAGTGCAAGAATGTAAAGAGTTTAAGGAAAGAGACAAGCGTAAGAAAGCCCCAAGAAGAAGCTTCGAAAAAATAATCCCCTATTTTTTCTCTTATCACTCTTGGACTTCTTCTTTAAGATATACTATCTCAAAGGAAAAATGGTGACCCACCCTTATTTGTAAATGATTAAGGAGTAATCAATACGATTTACTCACTCTCTCTTACAAGAAATAATAGATGAAGAATAATACAGAGGAGTATTATCATGTTCGATAAAGAAAAACTAGAAAAAAAATAAAGCTATAAATGAGAAAATTAATTTCAGTGTTGTTGGAGGAGTAAATGTGAGAGATTTTATCTTTGTACTTTGTTCACTAACCTTTATAATGAAGATTCAATGCTCCTTAAATAATCTCTCAATGATTTGGGACCGTTAGGACCAAAATATAGCCGTTGGAGACAAAAATCCGACCGTTGTACAGTTTCAAGATTTTTTGATCTAGAGAAAGGGGATGGAACCTTTTCTGAAGAGCTTGAACCTTTTGGTAAAGAGCCGAAACCTTTGGCTAAGGAGTTGAAACCATTTGGTGGAGAGTCGAAACCTTTGGCTGAGGAGCTGAAACCTTCTGGCTCCAGAAAGACAGCCTTGAACTTTAAAACAAATGTTTCACCTCTTTCTCCAGTGAGCTGGAACCTTTTTTTGGATAAGCTTTTGATCTTCCTCAGGAGCCGAAACCATTTCTTTGGGAGCCGGAACCTTTGGCTTCCCAAGAGTTGGGTTTGGCAAAATGATGAAATGGACGCCTCTTCGTTTATTGAGCTGGAATCTTTGGCCTTTTCTTAAAAATTTCTTCAAGGATTCGGCTCCTCATAACCATGAGCCGAAACATTTTTACTCCACTTTTTCTCAAACTTCAAACATTCATATCACCTTAATCCGAACTCTAAATTGGGAAAATTTTATATCTAGAATGAAGCCCTAGAAGTCCTCTTCCAATGGTTCAAACCTCACTTCAAAATGCCTACTATAGAAAAATTTATACCCAAAATACTGACCATATGTCTGCTTTCTTTTTGCTAAAATTTGAACTAAAGCATATGGATTTGATTCTTGTCGTCTAAAAATCGAATCATGGCTTCGAGGATTGATTCATGGCTTCTCAAATTGAACTTATGATGTTCTCTTGGTCTCTCAATGTTCTCCAATTGAGCAAACATCTCTCCCTTTGCTAAACAACTCGAACTTCAATTTTCCTTGATCTTAAAGGCTCGTCATGGCTTTTTATGATCTTAAGGTTGGTCTTTGATATCTCCTTAGCCTAGGAAATCTGCCATGATCTTCAAAGTTCTTCAAACTCCATCGATTTTTATGAGTGTCCTTTTGACCCTTTGCCTCGGGCTTCCAACTTTCATCTTCTTTATGGTTTTCTATTGACTTTGACTCTTCTCTTGCTTCATGGAATTCTTTAATGCACTGCTTGTTATCGTGGATGATGTCTACTTCTTTATGCCACCGTGGCACTTCAAATAACAAGTAAGCTTAGAGCTTGCTTGTACTTCTTGATCAACATATACTGAGGTGAGAGCTTTCCCATTTTGAGGTGTCACTGATTTCCTTCTTCATAGCCTTCAATCTAAACTCTCAATAGGGTCCAGAGCCTTCTGCTATCTTGCCCAACTTGAGATTGAGTATAATCTACTCTTTGGCATTCTTTTGAGCTTCATTGCTCAATGTAAGAATTCGATCCATTTGTTGTCTTAACTGAACCGTTATGTGACGTGGCGTCCTGACGGTGTTAAGCACATCCAGAAATTTTTTTTAATTATAAAGCGTGAGAACAACTTCTAAGAATTTAATAGGCCCGAAGAAATTATCAAAACAAACACCGTATCATGTGGACACCGGACATGTCCACATTGATTACTATGATACTCAAACATGGAAAAAGGTGGGTTTTTTATACTCAGATCCCCAAGAGTTGAATTCCTTATAGTACATCTCCAATATGATCTTTGGATTGATTAAGGCAGTAGCTCGAAACATTACGGCTAGATGTTTCTACGAAGCCATGGAGAGGAGTCTCAACCCATCCAGTTGGCTTACTCATCCATCTCTTGACCACTTTGGAAATATGTCGACCTCGGGAACAGAAATACACCTTGAAATGTGTGTTGTAGTGGTCTACTAGTCCGTAATAACTTTCCTTTAGGTAACATCTATAGAACCCTTGTCTCTTAGATCTACGTTTTAGGGCAAAGAGACTTTTGACTTGAAATGACTCTTGCTGACTGGAGTGAGGCACCTGATCCATTTAACCTCGACATGCGAAGATGATAACTCAATTAAGAAAATACATATAGTTGTTATTATAAGTATTGGTGTGTGGTTTGCTTGTATGTGGAAAAAAATACATATTTTTTCAAAAGATTACTAAACTATCTTTTGGCTATGATAAGCCAACCTTACTTTAAGTTATGTTTCTACTTAAACTGTTGCATAATCACCTCGCATAGCATGCATGCATCTTTGATTATCATATTTCCTATGAGCTCTGCACATAATGTTGTTTTAAAATAACATTCCAAGTAATCATGACAAAGAAATTCATGACATTTATAAGTGTTCGATGGATGTTTCCCAAGTCACACTTGACGTCGGATTGGATGGATTTTGATCCATAGCATATTTCATTTTTTCCATAGAACTATGCTTGTTTAATTATTTTGGAGGATTGTAATAGTTTCACTACACATTTACTATTTCAATTTCGGATGATTGTAAGGCCATAAGGCCATGTACATTATTTTACATGCTTATTGAGAGACGTTGGGTATCTTGGTTGAGTTTGTTAATTTAAATCGACTTTGAATTCTAAGTTTAGCATATAATTCTAGTTGGATGTTGCATTAATATTTGGTAATATCTCCTGATGAGTTGAATGATCTTAGAGATATCCAAATACACTTTGAATATAATAAAACTAAGTTTTCTAAAAAGAGGGGATGCAGGAACTAGGCAGCAGAAAACCTTCTAGTCATGGTGTGCTCGAGCTAGCCCAACCCCACTTGAGCGGGATCTGTTTTCCTACAGCGGTTCGCTTTGTTTACATAAAAATCAGTTTTTATATTACCCTTTTGGGCTATACCCTAAACTTTAAAAATGAAGGACTTTTATGGTTTTATTCCTAAGGGATGGTTTCAAAAGAAAAATTTAAATTGGAAAAAAATTGGAATTTTCTTGATAGAAAGGGTTGAGTCTAATCTTAACTCGCTTCCGGTTAGTGCGTAACCCGATCTACTTCCGGCTCACTAGAGATATGTTTTATATAAAAGGGTCAGGATGTGATAACTTGATATTAGATCTTAGGCTCAAATACTTTGGAATCTTGGGGAAGGGGTGTGTCATGTCGTGAGAGATGACTTACATGTTGCATTCATATCATGTGTGCTACCTTATTTACATGTGCATGCTACGTGGTTATATGGGTATGGGGGTAGGACTTTGAGGATGGTATTTTTTGCTTCGGTGTCCGGTTTACTGGTTTGGGGTTCTATTTTGAAAGGCACCTAGCTAACGCCCATTCTACTTAGAAATCCAAATAAGTGGTTCAGATTGAGATATCACTCCGATGAGCCTCCTCGGTGTGTGATGACTTGCGATGATGCTTATAAG
>JAULLF010371202.1:0-11140 GCA_035668175.1 Sarracenia flava
ATTAATTAAGTTTTTTTTAAAACGGGTAATTAATTTCTTTTCGAAAAATTAAATAAGATATTTTGTTTATTTTAAAATTGATTAAACATGACATTTTAATTTTGATTTAAATCCGGACTTTATTTTAATCGAAAAAATTTAAAATATATTTAATTTATTTTTTAAATAAGCAAAATGACAAAACTCTCGGATTTTAAAATATTAAGTGGGAGAAGGATTTGTTCATGGGCAAATCCTACGGTCTCCATCCATGTTCACGGAAAGCTATGAAGTGGATTCTTAAGTACTTGAAGGGTACGTCCAAGATGTGTTTATGTTTTGGAAAGCTGATCCAGTTTTGAAAGGTTTCACATATGCTGACATGGCAGGTAACCTTGATGGTCGAAAGTCAACATCCGGGTTCACTTTCCCAGGGGGAGTTGTGTCATGGAAGTCCAAATTGAAAAAGGGTGTTGCGTTGTCTACAACCAAGGCGAAGTATAAAGCTATGGCTAATGCTAGGAAAGGGATAAGGTTACAACGATTTATTCAGGAATTGGGTCTCAAACAAGAAGATTATAAAGTGCATTGTGACAGTCAAAGTACTATAGACTTGAGCGAGAATTCAATATATCATTCCTGAAGAAGCACATTGATATTAGCTATCATTGGATACGCGAGGTGATGGAAGAATAGTTGATGAAGCTAGAAAAGATCTACACAAACGAGAATCCAGCGAACATGCTAATGAAGGTTGTTACTCATGAAAAACTTGAGGTATGTAGAGACATAGCTGGAATTGACCCTCATTGATCAACGTGAGACAACATTTTCCGCCTATGGGTATGGAGGAGGAGAATTGTTGGGTCCCTATCCTAAGTAGAAGAAGACAAACCTAATATGGACATCACTGTGCATATGGAGACCACCAACCAAGCCTCCATCTCTACCGCACCTCAACCTTCTTATTTGAATATGGTAGCAACCGCGGAAGAATTCAAAGTTCTTGTATGCCTATAAAATCGATTGGCTATTGATTGATTTAGATATAGAAAAATCAAGAATAGAGAGTGATTGAGAGTTGAATTGTGTAATAAAGAGTCCTCATCTTTTATTGTTGTATTTCACATTCATAGTGAATTTGTTTTCTCTCTCCACACATGTAGGATTTATATTTGAACTACGCAAATATTGTGTTTTCTCACTTCTTGTGCTTATTTGGTTTGTCGATTTTAACAAAAAAACAAGGCAAATTATTTGATGCTCGAGAAGTATAAGATGATGTGACCTGACTGTTGACAAACAAATAATACTAAATTAATACTATAATTGTGTTTATTATTATTAAAATCAATGACTTTAAATTGTTACTTATAGTAAAAGTTGTAAGTGTTTGATTAAAATTGAAATATGTAGTTGAAATATAAGAAAAAAAATATTTATAAATTATAGAAGTTATAGGTATTTGAAATTTTTTCATTTATAATTAAAATTAACAAGAGAAAACTAAAAGCTATTAATAGCTTGGCCATACACTCCTATGTGGTTCATTTGTTAATAAAAATAATATCAATTGCAAGATTTGTATTAAAAACGTGAGAGATGAAATAACTTATAAAAGTAATACGTGTTTTATTATAGACTATTGCTAAAATAGTGGCTGACTTGTACTGTGAAAATAAATAAATAAATGAGAAGATTGAGAGAAATGTTTTGTTACCTGCATGTCTAACTTTTTGATGGATCTCCAGACTTTCAGCTTTCATGAAGATCTCACCACAGTAAGGACAAGAGCATATGGTGGCTCTGATAGATGCGTCTGATCTTGTGACCCCAAGAACTGGGTCTACCACCATCCTGCACTCATAACACCCAGCAAATCCCCTAAAAGGTTTCCCTCTATAATACCCAGCAGTAGAAGAAGACACAGAAGATACCCAAAGTGAAGAACCCGGAGATTCAGTGAGAGGGCCTTTCATGGATCTTCTGGACCCGTACCCGGGTCCGTAGCAGTCCGTTGAACCCATTGAAGCCCTCTTCTTGTTGGCATCGTGGGATGGCGGGTCGGGTCTGTGCCTGACCTTTGTGTTGCTGCAGAGGGAGCCTGAACACTTCATCTTCTTGCTTTTTTTTCGGCTTTCCTCTTTTGGTTTCTCTTTCTTTTGCTGCTTCTGTGGCTGGTTTTCCGGCGCCGCCGGCTGAACAGGAGGTGGTTGGGATTGCGCTCGGGTGAGGAGGCTTCTCAAAACTGCCCAAGGCGGTGGTTTCTCTGGTTTTGGGGCGTCGTGGTTCTGGTTTAGCTGGTTTTGCTTGGTGGGTTTGTTATTGTTTCTGGTTTTGGCCATTGGAGGGGAGATCTGAGAAGTGGGATTTGAGCTATAAAAAGAGTGGTTGATTTGTCAGTTTTGGGTCAGAATGGTTGGTTTCATGTAAGTGAAGTAGGAAGACGGACTGTCAAGTCAACCGTGGAGTTAAAGAGGAGGTCCTTTTTGTTGTGTACCGATCCTGTAAGTAATTTATAGAGGAGGAAATAGATGAAATTATTGGTGTCTAAAAATATTTTAAATATAAAGAAAAAAAATAATTATATGTCCATTTAAATGAGTTCTGTTGTATTAGATTATATCTATTTTATTAATATTTTATTAAGTCCTGTTTTTCAAATTAATATTTGGTAATGGTCATTTTATCCTTATGTGGGCAGAATAGATCTAAGGACACAAGATTTTAAAATTCAATTGTTTTCAAAATTCCTGTTACGTGATTTAACAATTGATTAGGTGACTTGATTTGATTTCATTGAACTTTGAATTTGTTCCCTAATTGATATGGAGATTGCTGAATGAATTTGTGAGAAGAATTGATTGATATGAAGATAGCTGAATAAATTTGTTAGAAGAATTGATGAAATCGATAGAAGAATTGAAGGTTTCATTAAAGTCGATTATGGGTGGAATGTGTACTAGGACAAATGTATTGATTCAGTTTATGTTGAGTTAATTTTTCATTGATTCTCATTGTTGCATCACATATTCCCTTGATTTCGATGAGTTTTATTAATCATTTAATATTGTTTCACAAATCATTTTCTTTGGTGTGTATCTACTTATACATGATATTTAGTTAGTACGTTGTATATATATAATATGTAACCACAAAATAATATATTAGTATTATAAGGATTTGTTTTTAGGAATGATTGTAGTCGTTTCTAAATATATGAGTTTTTCGCGAGTAAACTAAAATGTTTAATTGGGTGCATGTTGTTAGTATAATTGGTTATTTTGAGATTAAGTATAAAATCATGATGTCTATATCTTTATTTTTTCATTTGAGATTTCGGATATTTATGTCTAGGTCCTCCATCCAATTCATACTTGACAGACCTGTTCCGAATCTCGTACAAGGTATGTGGCATCCACTATACACATCCACATGCACATTTCACTTATACATTATGTAGGTTACATGTTAGGATATGTTTGATGCTTAAAAAAATTTAATTTTAAAATATGAAATCTGGGCACTAGCGCTTGAACCCTTTATTAGCGCTTTCAAGTGCTCAACGAGCTCTTGAGCAACAGTGAACGGTTGATTTATTTATGTCATTTATTAGTTGACAAAAGTTGGGCATTTCAAGCGCCTATAGTGCGCTCGAAATGGGCTCGAACGTTTCGATATACCTATCTCATATTCTCATTAGTGCGGGTAGAAAAACCTAAAAAACTTAACTACGCTCGAAGACCTCTCGAGTGCAATACGAGTATTGTAACGTGCTTGAGCGTCGCTGTTTGTTTGTATAAAAACATAATTTTCGACATCTAGGGCTTGAACCTTTATTTTAAAAAGAGTGCTAATTTCTTCTATAGCTTCTATCTTCTCTCTAAGTCTCGTATAACTCTTATACTTCTCATTCTTTATTGAAGCTTAGCTTGGGTGTTATCAAGGTATTTGTAAATCTACTATGGATCATTTATCTTAATACCTTATTTTGGGGCTTCCATCAACCATCTCATACATACATCATTCCTCACCACACACACAATTGGTTGAAATGATTGAGAGTCGTTGTGGATGGAGATTGAGAGTGGCTTCCGTGGAGACTACGAGATTAAGGAAGACGCTCGGGGAGCTACGTCAATAAAATAGAGTTAGTCGTCTATGAGGTATATGGGTATAGGTTTTTTTCTTGTATTTTGATAACCTTCTTGCTTCGTAGTATATATATTTTTTGTGTTTGGTTCCACGGGTTTTATCCCAGGGATTTACCCTCGGATTTTCACGTAATATCATGTGTATCTTTGTGGTTGATGATTGTCGGGCTCTTTTTGCCTTTACATCGGTCTTATTTGTAACCCTAATTTGTTTGTTTTGTTATGTTAGAAAATTTATTTTTCAAATTAATTGAAATTAAATTTTATTTTACCGACTATTAACCTATTCACCCCAATCTAGGTTACTCGTAACATTTCATAGCTAATTTCAATTGGTATCAGAGCACGGTTCTCGATTTTTGGATTAACGTTCTGAGTAGATCCTTGGATTACTACGAACTTGTCATCTGTATTAGATGATCTTATGGTAGTAGGCCGTTTTGAATGAGTTGGCTACTAAAGTTTACAAATTGTCCATGGCTTTCACTAACCCTCATTCTCTCTAGTGGAGTAAAACATTCAATCCTCCTAGAATTGTGGTTCAATATTCTCGAACCATGACCATCGACACACTCATTAGAATCTTAGCCCCTTTTTGGGATAAGTCACTTTTGTTGTCTCCAAGGGAAGTCTTCATGTCGTTGTGTGTGTTCTCCATGCCTCTCCAGTATTATATCCAGTTGTATTCTATCTGGGGACGTCATGATGTTTTCGTTGTTCGCCCTATGGCTAATCTTTTGGGGGTTCTAACTCTACTAAATTCATTTCATCTCTCCTCATGCATGTTTGTTCTGTCACCAACTTTCCCTACCATGTTTTGTCTTGTGCAGTGAGATGGTCCATGCATTCGATTGAACCATAGGAATCTATAGTATCGGCCCTCGCGCTATGTCAGCAATTTTTCCTGTCAAGTCTTTTCTTGTGCAGTAAGCTGGCCCATGCTCTTTATACAAGCCCTTAGGGTGTCCTTAGGTTTGGTATCTATGTCGTAGGGATCCATGGTTCTGTGTCCCTCAAGCATTGTACCCCCTTGTGTATTATCTTGAAAGGTTGTAAGAGAATGTATATATATACTCTATATAATTATCTTATTCCTTTTATTTTGCATGCTTGTGTGCTTGTCTTGCATATTTTGATCTAGGAGGGGATGCTAGACCACTAGCGCTTTCGTCTAACAAAAATTGCTTAAGGAATTTTCATGTGATTTAGAATCTCATCTATATTGTGTAATTTTTCTTATGTTCATACTCTGAGTTGATAGTCATGTTGTCTATCTAATTGCACACACTCATTGGGAGCTTGACACTTGTAAGTCACAAGCTGGTCTTATTTCTAGTCATTTGGTTATGACCTTACGGTCTTAATTTAGATTGACTCATATTTGTGGTTTACCTTAAGATGCTTTCTCTTGTTTAGTTCCGCATTTGAACGACCGCTTGTTGTAGGTGTAAGTCGTTACTCTGTGTAAGTAACCGCCTATGTTCGGTGTAAATCGTCGTTCTTACATCCCTTTCTTGATGACAAAAAATTAATAATAGTTGTTATGTATACCCTTTTGTGTTATTAAAATTATCACACAATTATAAAAGTGTGTTTTTTAGCCTTGTTTTGGCTTGGGTTTTAAATGGGCAAGAGTTCACGTGTGTGCCTCTTGATTAACAAGACTAAGGTTTGTGTATATATCTGAAGGTCCAAATATTTTGGGTTTGCCTTCTTATTTCAAGCGCATTGCTCATCACCTTATGACAGGATTTGAGTTTAACTTATGCCTTGTTAAGTATCTTGCTCATATGCACAGAGTTCACAGTTCACTGTTAATAGAGCGATAACATGAACTATGTATAATTGAGTTAAACCTTGCATTTTTGTATATCGAGAGATTGGTTATCGATTTTTTAATGCAAATTCCTTAAGTTCTATGTGCTCATGAGAGTTGTTTTGTTGGTGCTTGCCTCATCTTCATGCTCAAAATATGCAATTTTAATTTTTGTATGTTGTATATTTATTTTTGCATGCTTTTCGGGTGAGCTTGGTTAAGAGGGAGAGCCTATGGACAAATTTTGGAGAGTATTAGAGAGTTTGTATGAGATCTTTGAACTTATTTTTGGGACATTGTTGTCAGGGGGAGTGTTTGTCTAGAGTGCATCTTTGATACTGAGCTAACACTTATTCACTTCCAGTGTACAACGCTCAAGAAACGCTCTAAGAGCGTTAGGGCTCAACCCGCACGAGCACTCCTAAAGCGCTCAAGCGCTTTAGGGGCGCTCGAGAGCGCCTGCGTCTATTTGGGTTTAAACAAAAGACCGTTTCGTCTTCTCCTCTTTCCAGTCCCATATCCCTCGGTCTCTCTCTCTCTCTCTCTCTCTCTCTCTCTCTCTCTCTCTCTCTCTCTCTCTCTGCGACTGCCGATCTGACTCTGACCACTTCGTGTCCAGCGCTTCTCCATCCCCAGTCGCCTTAGCCCTAGCCATGTATTCCCGCTGTACCGTCGATCGTTATCCTCTATCCGCTTTTGTTTGGCTCTTTTTCAAGGTTGGGTTATTGTCTCTCCTTGAGGGTATTCTCATTCGTGACCCACACTTCACAAGGCCTCTGAATTACTCTGACAAACTCGTCTCCCGTCGACGCCTTTCTTACCATGATTGATAGTGCCAATTCGCCAACCTCTGGTTTCTCATCATCTGCACTTCTCCCCTTTCTCAGTCTGAGTAGTTGCCCCTTCTACGACTTTAGGGTTCACGGCTTTCTTTGCCTGTCCATTTCGACCTGTGAGCATTCTAACCATGGCCTATGTTCCCCGACGACGTCTAGAGATTCTAGGCGTGGCATTTTCCGCCACACCATTTCTGATGATGCTTTTTCAACTCATCATGGGTCTGCCCCTGTTGAGCATCCTCATCCTCCTTGCTGGCGAACAGGGGTCCTCCAGCAGCAGACATAGATCTAGTGGGCGGAAGAGAACTGCTTATGAGTCACAGGACTCTGATCGCCTGCCCACAACTGCAGCTTGAGCAGCTTATTCCGTGGTTGTCCAACGTGGAATCCTCATGGAGAGGAATATACTTTTTGCTAACTTTGCTCCGATTGGGCTTGGGGCACAGTTCGATTAGCGCGGCTGGCTAGGGATCGAATCCGGCCATGGGGTAGTCTTTTTGGAGATGGTCCGAGAATTCTACTCCAATGTGACTGAGATCAAATTGGAGACTCTTTCCCTCGTGGTCACCATCCGGAGTCATCGGCTCATCTTCTCGGTGGAGGACATTGCATCAATGTACCAGATACGTCATATTGCTCCCCATTATCACTCACTACATCGGATTGTAGCCTCGGTCATCGATCCCACTGGGCATATGTCTGATATCTCGACCTCACGTGCTGATCTTATATATGTGATAGGTCGTGGTTACTCTGTCGACCTTGCCTACCACATCTGGTCGATCATTATGGGCTACTCTTGTCGTCCTTCCGATACTGCCAGGATTCCCTACGCATCCCTTATCTCCCGCTTTTGCATTGTTAAGTCTGTGTACCAAATTGACCAGGAGCCTACCATGTATCCTCCGAGTGACATCACTTGGGAGTCTCTCTCACGGAGCACTGTCCGTGTTCATCATGATGTCGCTACCATTCCGATAGCTGAGCATACTCAGCCAGCTTCTCCACCACTAGTGCCTGCTTTCCCTGCTATTCACTCGGTTGTTGACGAGCCACACCACATGGCTCCATCGTCTTCACCGCATGGTGTGGCTACACCTGCCCATCCAGAGCCGCCAGTAGATGTACCTATTCCCTCTATCGATTTTGTGAGCCAAATTCTTCATCACGTCGTTTCTCAGACATAAACGATAGTCTGATGCGAGGCTCAGATCCAGCGTCTCACCGTCACTGTCCAACAGCAGGTACACACCCTATCCACCGGCCTCACAGTGGTCGTCGAGAGTCTCACGACTCTTGCTTAGGAGTTTCGTCGCATTGGTACTGAACCCAGCTCCTCGTTTGAGGAGAGCGATATCTAGCCCTTCGTGCTTTATCTCTCATTGCCTCTTTTTTCCCCTTTACTTTTTCAAGGACAAAAAGGCGGAGAAGTATTTTTGATAATTTGATATGTATCGAATATCAACCCGTATCAATACATTTGTGGTGTTTATCAGATTTTTGATATGTTGATGTTTATCAGATTTTGTGTTTATCGAATTTTTGATATGTTGACATGATATATAAAATTTCTAGTTTTATGCATAATGTATGCTTACTTCACTAGTCTATATCTGTCTCTATCTTATGCATGCTTTCCTATACCTACACTTTTTCCAGCCTTGATTACTCTTATTCTGCAATTATGTTTTTATTGATATATCACATATCTGCTTTACATTGGCTTTGAGTTTTCTGTGCAATGAGCAGGTACATGCTATTTATACAAGCCATGAAGTTTAGAATAGGGTCTCGAGTATAAGTGAGTTTATAGTTCTCATGTATTCACATAGATTAATTTTCTTGTATAGGCTTGTTTGTTTTAATGGTTTTGTCCCGGAAATTCCAAAGGGGGAGATTGTTAATATATTGGCGATTTTTGGGTGAGACACAAAATCATAGTGTATGTACCTTTATTTTTGGGTTTGGGGTTTCGAGTGTTTGTGTCTAAGTCCTCCGTCCAATTAACAAACAGTAGATCTGCTCAGAATTTGGTACAAGGTATATGGCACCCATTACACACACTCATATGCATATTTCATTCATTTTATCTTATGCTTTATGTAGGCTGTGTTTCTAGCTGCCTTAGAGAATTTATGGTTATACCATGAATTCTGAGCACTGGCACCCGAAAGGGGCACGAGCACCTTCGAATACCTTCAAGCGCTTAAAGAGCGCTCAAGCGGCATCGAGCGGCCAATATTATTTGTTCCTTTCTCGTTTAGTTGAAAGTTGAGATATTAAAGCGCCCGTAGAGCGCTCGATCGCCTCTGATTCGATATCTCATTTTCCTTTGCCGAGAGTTGGGGATTTGTGGAACCCATAGCACGCCCATAGAGCACTCGATCTCTTAGCTAGACTTTTGTCTCACTCTCATTGGCCCGGGAATAAAAACCTACCAATCTGTAATAGCATTCGAAGAGTGCTAGAGCACCAGTACACGCTCGAATAGCACTCAAGCGTCGGTGTGTTTTTCTATATAAACACATTTAACAACAGCTAGGGTTAAGCCTTTCATTTTTTAGAAGCAACTGTGCTTTGTTCCAGCTCTGGCTTCTCTCTAGGCCTCCCCCCCATCATTATGCTTCCTTTCCTCCATTAAAGCATAGCTTGAGGAATAACAAGGTTGTCATCGATCCTCCATGGATTGTTTTTGTTGATACCTTACTCTATCCATCCATCAACCAGCACCTACACACATCTTTCCCACTACACACATCTAGTCAAGGTGACTCGGAGCCGTCGTTAATAGGAAGATCGGGAGTGCCTCCCGTGGATACTATGGAAACAAGGAAGGCGCTCTGAGAGCTGCGTTAACAATACGGAGTTAGGCATTCATGAGGTATATGGGTATAAGTCCCTTTCATGTATTTTGATAATCTTCTTGATTTGTAGTAAATTATAGTTGTGTGTTTGGTGCTGTGGTTTTCATCCCAGGGATTTACCATAGGATTTCCACATAATATCTTGTGTATATTGTGGTTGTTGGTTCTTTAGCTTTTTATAACTTTATGTCGGTATATTTATTAACCTCAACTTGTTATCTTTTTTTTTTTTTTGCTTGATAAATGGAGAAGGGGAGGAAGGTTCGGAGATTGAACCCTAGACCTAAGGGTGAACAGCCCATCTATTGCCACCAAGCTGGGTTTATGTCCAATCAACTTGTTATCTTGTTAGGCTAGAAAATTAATTTTTCAAATTAATTGAAATTAATTTTTAATTTATCGGCACCTAACTTATTCACCCCTATAGTTTAGTTTTATCGGTTCATAGCTATTTTTCCAGAGGCATTTATTGCGATCTTCCGAAGCGTCCCTTACGAAGTCATGCATTTCAAGTTTTGAGCCTCTGCAATTCGCATGATTGTTTCTGTTATTTCTTCATGAGGCTCTATTGTAAGTCCAAGATAAACATAGAATTGTTTGAATCTTGCCTACTCTTGGACAACTTCAACAGGGTCCTTTTATTTTCCGCTCTTTCAATCGTGTACTTCAAAAACCTCCTCATCTCTCATTATTGTATTAACTTCCCTATCATGCTCAAGGAATGGCTTCTTTCTAACATCAATATCTTCCCCCTCTAAGAATCGTAAATGTTTTTCGACCACCTTTCTCTTGGAGATTCCCTCGAGTGTGAAGAACTTTTCAGTTGCGTGGGATGTGGTGTGGTGGTAAATACAATAACTTGGCCCTCCTTGTCTTTCTTAGATGGGATATTTTCAACATGTGAAAATTCCAATTCTTTATTGGAAACCCATTCTTTTACCAACAATTTTACCATCTCAATGATGTAAAGGTATGGCAAAGAATCGGTATCCCGCCATCGTTTGTTCCTTTTATCTTCTATTTCTTATTTCTATTTGGATCTTCTGGAGGCCGTGGAGGCCTTGTGTTTCTCATTATGGAAAGATGTTGACCTTATCGGTGACTTAATGGTATTACGTAGGTTTTGAGTTGCCTCGATCAGGGCAGAAAAAGTGGGTAGATTAAGGTTGATGAGATGTGTCATGTATTCCCATAGGATCTGTTGAACACATATATGTACTAGATGTGATTCACTAACCAAATTATGGCAATCAACGGCCATATCCTAAAACCTCTTGATGTAGTCAAGCAAGTCATCGCTTAGTATTTATGTTTCTTTGACTTGAGTGAATGTTGTTACTTTCTCATGTACTTGCAAAAACTTTGTGTGAAACTTGTTCACCATGTCTTCCAAAGTTAGGATGGAACCCAATGCAAGGTTGACATACCAATTGTATGCTCTATCTATCAGGAATTTTTAGAACTCCCTCAAACGTAGTGTATAGTCTC
>JAULLF010372295.1:0-11127 GCA_035668175.1 Sarracenia flava
GGGAAAATCGAGTCCCGTTTCCGACCCGGACGTCCGTACCTCATACCAAACGTCTTGGAATAATATTCCAAAGGTCCTCCCACCATCGGTAATATCGTGAGACTTCGAATTGCAATACAAAACTAATTAAATTAAAACTTTTTGAAAGAAGCCTAGCTTTAAAATCCATTTTCATTATATAAAAAAAGGGTTTTTAATTCGTTTAGTCCACGATATTACAACTTAGGTAAGAGAATTCTTGAAGAATAAGCTGATTTTCTTAAGCATGGAGAATTAGAGGAATGTGCTAGCATGTCACTTTCAGTCACAACATTTTTCATTTATTTATTAAAGTATAAATTCAGCCATGTGAAGGCTGGTCATTTTGTTGAGATTTTGTTTTAAAGTTTGAAGTTATCATTTATGTTAAGACACTTTCATTTATTGCCTGCTTGTGAGGGCCTATCGGGGTTTCAAATTTAGTGGATGAATAAAGTACTTTTTTTTCTTTCTTGGGCCTTTTATGAGAAATTTTCAGTATATCTGCCTATGTTTTAGAAGTAGATTTTTAGAAGCATGTATGGGGAATTTCTTAATTTGAAGTAGTAGAATTTCGGGTTTTATCTTACAGGTCAGTCGACCGAAACCCCTTGTCGGTCGACCGACAGTAGCTCTTTAAAAAAAAAAACGTGTGTTTGTTTATAACAGAGGACGGAAATTTCAAGAAGTAAATTTAAGAGTTTTGAGAAGATTTTACCCAATAAAATCATTGAAGCTTTGATTAATTAAAATAAATTTTTTTAATTAATGGTTAAAAAGGTCAAACTGTTACAACACACACACACACACACACATATATATATATATATATATCTTTCTTCTCAATATAGAATCCTGGAAAGCGCTCATTAAACTACCAGCATTAACATTTTTAATTTCTAACGGAATAATACTAGCACTGAAAATTTAATTATATATCTATTATAGTATTGAATAGGTTACTAATTATTTTATACTAGCTAAAACACAAATAGGCTACTAATCACCTTATTTAAATTTTGAAACGGAAAATAGTAATTAGGGAAATATTTATTTTGTTTAAAACTCTAATAATTAACAATAATAACTAATATTTTATTTTTATTAAAATTCTTCAACAATTTAAGGGTTGGATTATTTGCCTAAAACCTCAATCAATTGATGAAAAAAATACACAGACTCCACCTTAACTAGCATGCAATTGTAACCGCGGTCACATAAATATGAAACTTCTCTTTGACTTCGGCACTTTCACTTTTTAACTTGTTGGGAGTAGTGGCTTTCACTGGAATTGAAACTCTTAAGTATCAATTTAATTGCTCAACTTCAAAATTGTACATTCACATCCCTCAACTATTAAAAACTATACGAAATGCCCCTCACTTTGAAGGATAAAAGTGATACAAATTAAATAGTTAAGAGACCTAATTGTACGGTTTTGAAGTTAAGATGATAAATTGATATTCAATGATGTTGAGGGGGTACTTGTGTAAATTTCACTCAATTGGTCTCAATTTCTCTCTTACCTTAGTTTTGAAATTCACACCCCTCTCTCATCCAAAATTCAAATTAAAAGACATAGTTATATAATGAGGGAGGTTAGATCTCGACAGGCTGACCAGACAACCATGTCAGAATATAAAAATCCAGCTTGGCATACACGGTGACCATTTGATAGCAAAGCCCGAGCTGAGTTAGCTCATGCATACGGAAGCATGCCCTGGTTTAGCTCAGATACTCGAGCTCGAGACCGGATTGAGTAGTTTACAACCTCACAAGGACTCTGGAAAACAAAACAGCCCGGTTTGAGGAAAGAACTGGTCGTGCATTCTCACCCATTTCTTGTGTAGGATTTTATGGATATCATCTCAGAGCCAACAGGATATGACTGCAGATCCTAATATTTTCATCCTCTACAATTTGGCGTCGTTTCTGTGAGAATTAATACGAAGAACGCCTCCAATGGTTAGTCGGGAGATCTACACCAATGACAGGCAAAGAGAGCGTATTGTGCCTCACACAAGAGCATCCCACTCAATTCACATTCCAAAGAGTCCTTCTAAAAAGGAGGTAGTCGTTTTATTCCAAAGGGTAGTCGGGGTTTGACGATGGGCGATGTTGGTTGTTGGCACTGGTTTGGTGGGGAACGAGGACTGTGGAAGGGTTGAAGATGGTCGATGAGGAGCAATGGTGGATTTCGGCATTGGTTTAGTGGTCGGTGAGGGTTTCGATGGCGTGGCTAAGGTTTTGGCATGGTGGCTAGGGTTTTAGCATGGTGGAAGCTGTCAATAATGGAGGAGGCTAGGGTTTGGAGGTTGAAAGAAGCTAGAATTTCACGGTGGCTCTGATACCATGTTGGAAGAAATAAAATAATAGGGAGCCTTATCCTATTGGATAGGCGAAAAGAGAGGAAACATCATTACAACCATGTAATTACACACACAATAAGCTACTACTAACAAAAGGTAACTTGTGACTTTTAGCAACATTACATGAATTACAAGTAACACACAAAGGCTTCACAATAGGTGGATGATACTGTTGAATAAGATGATGAAGAAGGGTATCACTAGGATGACCCAATCTCCTGTGCCAAACATCAGCTGAAATAGTCGCATCCACAAAAGCCTGAGGTTGTCCAGACTCAAAAGAACGTAGAATTGGATATAAACCCTGATAACAAGAGCCCTTGTGAAGAATAAGATTGGTTATTTTGTCCTGACCACAAAGCCAGATTCATCAAAAGTAATTGGACAATTATTGTCTCTAGTAAATTGATAAACAGATAGAAGATTGTGAGTGATCGAAGGAACATTTAAAACTTTGTTCAAAAGAAAAGAGGAGCTAGTGGTTGACAAAATACCCTTACCAGTGCTGTGCATAGGTAGAGCAGAACCATTTCCAACAACAACATTTTCTGTGCCACCATTAGATTGTTGTTGTAAATTCAGCTGTGACAACTCATTTGTTACATGAGTTGTAGTACAACTATAAAAAAACCATGGTGAATATGACACATTTTGTGAGGGAGCAGTACTCATTGGAGTGGAATTCTGACCATTTGCAGAAGAGACATTGTGAGAAATTAAGGCTTGCGGCAAGTGAGAAATTTCAGAAGACAATGGAGTGGAGTTTTGAAAGGTGGAAGAAACATCTGCGCAATTAGGATTTGGTGCATTAGGAAAGAAAGTAGGAAGAAAAATGTTGGAAGAAGAAGATTGTGCACAAAAGCTAGCATTCAATGTATTAGGAGTGAGGTTTGGTTGGAAATTAACATTTGGTGATTGAGAAGAAAAATTAGACATAAAATTAACATTTGGTGACTGAGGAGAAAAATTAATAGGCTGATACTGGAGATTCAATCTATGATAGCAATCTTGTGCTGTATGATTTGTCTTCCCACAAATTTGACATGGAGTTCTTCTTGTATCAAACCTCTGATTTCTAACACTCCTTGGCCTGTAGCTATTTGCTCCTCTGAAGACATTATTATGTGGAGCTGTAGTTTGAAAATTCATTCAAGAGAATTGAGGCCTGTTTTGAGGACTTTGATATTGCTGCTGAGGAGAATTCAATATAGGAATGCACATTTGTGCTTGACCTTGAGAGTGTGATACTGCACTTAGAGAATTATTCTCCTTTTGACTAGTAACAAAAACAGACTGTGTATCTGGTTGTTTGATTTTATTACTTGTTAGTTGCATCTCTTCAGCATTGAGCAAAGTCACAAGTTCTTCAAATTTCAGCGGTTCAACTCTAGTACGTAGAGCTGTTTGTAATGAGCTAAACTCAGTTGGCAAACCATTAAAAGTATAGAACACAAGATCTTCATCTGGAATTGGTGCTCCTGCAGTAGCTAGCTTATACGAACATTCCTTAACTAAAGCCACATGATTCCACTGTCATGCTCTTCTTCAGATTAATTAACTTTCTTCTCAAATCATGAATATGATATTTGGACAAGGAATTGAATCTACTTTCTAAATTTTTCCAAACTTGATGTGCATGATTCATCTCCAAAAGAAGAGTTTGTGCTGTAATTGTAGCTATAAGACACGATAACAACTGACTGCCAATTACCTTCCACAACTCACAATCGGATTCAAGATCGTGACCTCAGTAGAATCACGAAGCTCTGAGTTGGATACGGTATAGATCTATCGACGTATCCAAAGAAATTATTTGCTTGAAGAGCACTTTGGATCTGTGCTCTCCAGAGTACATAAGTGTCGGGATCCAGTTTAATTGTGACAAATGAATGTATATTGGGGATCAGGAACACCAATGATACTGGCAAATTGATCTTCACCGAATGCTCCTTTGTTGACGTTTCGGAGTTCTCAGATGAATTGGAGAGAGCCATTGCAACTCAAGAATCGCAAATCTAAAGACTGTGTTTACATATGTGCATCAGCTTGAATCTTTGCAACTAAACATAATTTTGATCCATCTAGAAATACTAGAAATCGAGTTTTCGTGATAACCAGTCGAAACTTGAATGAACATTCAGATGAATGTAAAATCAAAGCTTGACGCAGATTGAAGAAAGAACTTGTCATAGTTAGAGCTAAAAAAATCAGACTGAAGCTTGGAGGAGCAAGAACGAACACAGATCGAAGCTTGAATAAGCAAAAAATCAAAGCTCAAAAAAGTAAGAAAGTGTGGTCGAATCTTGAACAAACAAGAAATTAAAGCTCGGAGAAGTGAAAAGAGAGGAATCGAAGCTTGGAGAAGTGAAAAAAGAGAGGAATCGAAAGCTCTGTTACCAGGAAAACCAATTCAAAAAGTTTGCATTTTGAGAACGACATTCAAAAAAGAAACAATAGAGAGAAGAGAGGAATTTTGTATAGCAGAACTCTCAACTCTGTTTTTATTATTCTACCTTTACAAGAACAAAATAGGCTTTATATACAAACAAACATGTCCTAACAACCAGCCTTTAGCATAACAGTTGTAACCCACTAATGAGCTTGTCTAGCAGTAGCAGCTAATGGCGGGAACAGCTAGCTTTGCTCGAAAGTTAGGCACTGCCGTTAAGAAAATTAGTGGAAAGCGAGCATCGAGCTGGTATACTCCTCACATGGTGGCAGCATCTCACACTATAATTGATCGAATTCCATTGGTTGATCTGGTACTTGAAGTCAGAGATGCAAGGGTGTGCAATTTTAAATCTTGTTGGGCATCAATTTTAATTTGACACACAGTACAAGTAACAAACTAACTATTTGATAAAATGCTTTAAAGGTTTGTTTTATGATTTGTCGTCTGAATTATTAGTGTGCCACTGCCATTCTAGTCAGTGTTCTTTGAGTTCAGTTGGTGGTGGGTTTTTTTTTTCTTTTTTTGTTTAGCAGGTGTTAAGCTACTTATTTTACAAGTGTGTGCGTGTTTTTGTGCCGGGGTAGGGGAGGGGTGGCACCAGATGTTGCAAATAATGGTTCAGAGGTTTTACCTTTGGTTAATGTTGTTATGTCTTCTTGATATTGTTAGGTACCATTGTCATCGGAATATGAGTTGCTGAGAAACTTTCCACATTCCTTGAGGCACATTATAGTCTTGAACAAGATGGACCTAGCAAGTCGGGCACAGATGAAGGTCACTGTTTTTCTCTTGTTCATGTTCATTTAGGCTGTGTTTGGATGGTGAATTTATGGAATGATTCATGAAAGGAAAGGAAAAGGGATAAGAAATGATAACAAGCTAATAAATTGGACATGCTAAAGTTATTTCGTTGCATTTCCTTTTTCATGGTAAACCTATTCACAAAACCATGATCTGAACAAAATCTTAGTATTTTTCTAAGAATGGAATTCTTTTTACGATTCAATTAGATGTATTAACTATGGGTGTGACCATTGCATTTTGAATCCTTATGGTGAGCACTTGGACGAGATAATATGAAATTTTATTGACCTTGTTTTGAAACAATGAATGGATAAAATTTCTACACTTGAAATATATGAGAGAAGTACAATTATTCGTTGGATAATAGCTATAGATAAGTTTTATTGTTATGTTGAGTTAACAGTCTTGGTTAATGGTACTCGTATTGATTCCTTAAACTGCCATTTTATTAGAATCAACACTTGGGGTGAAAAAGAGTGTGAGGTATCCTTTGAACATGGTTCTTCACTTGGTATTAGTGATATTTATGCTCTTGGAGCTTTAGTTGCAAGCTTTCCAAGACACAATTAAAGATAAATCAAACTAAACCAAATCAAGTCTTGTTTCCCAATCACTTACAGTCGGCTACAGGGAACTAATTTTCTCCATTATGTTTTATGTCAAAGGCTATATGTTCACTTATATTCAATCAATCTATGTCCTTTCTTAACCGAACACCCCCTATCAATTTCAACCCCCTATCAATTTAAGTCTCTGTCTTCTATGTATTCGCACTAACATTAATCCTATCACCATTCCTTACCAATGCATATACTAGCTTTCTTTCTATGTGACCAAACCACATTATTATAGTTTCTCTCAACATATCTTCAATAGATGCTACCATAGCATTTTACAAATGTTTTTGAATTCTCTCTCTCCTAATCTTAACACACAAATATCTTAAGATTCTCATCATAGCTATACTCATTTTATTTACATGTTGTTTCTCAGTTGTACAACATATTATCCTTTTAGCATTGACGTTCTCACTATGTCTCAATTAAATCAACCTCTTTCGAAGTTGAGTTGGCCTCATATGGGTCCATATGTCTAAAAAAATAGTCCACCCGTCAGGTTGTCACTGATATCCAATAATAACAGGTTTTGGTGGAAGACTTTCTAACTCCTATTGATAAAAACACAATTTCCCGCTAATTGTGAATAAATAGATGCATAATGTATCATGATCAACATGCACACAAACCACGCATGAAGATTTAAGAGTCATCCTTCAGCTATTGTTGGCAACCCGTTTACATAAAATTTTCTTGGATGTTTTTTAGGCGAAAGATGTAGTATAGTAAGTTAACCCGTCCTTAGCCTTCAAGAAACATGAAAGTAAAACCGAATAATATATTGGAAAGACGAAACATGAAACGTAGAAATTATTGAACTACTAGAAAACAAAAACACTGAATAATCTTTAGGAAATTTTTTATTTCTTTTCTCCGTTTTTCTAGAAAGATGAAATAGAAAACATATTGAATCAACCCCTTGCTTAGGCTTTAGTAAAACATGAAGCAAACAAATCTCATTATGCACCTATCTTGTAATGCCATGAACCATCACAATTTCAACTTTACTTTGGAACCGGCTTACTAGTTTTCAAAATTTCCTAAAACTAGTTTTAAAGTTTAGAACGAATTAAAATTGGATCTTGATTCGAGGTTCCATGACGTTATCATTCGAACTAAAACCTTTGGTTTATGTTTCCAGGGTTTCGAGTTAAATTTGGCGACGTTCGGGCGGAAATGAACTCTCGTTTTTAAAATTTCAACATGCCAAGAACCAGGGAGATCGCTTGAGCAAACCCCCACCCTCCCGCTTGAGCAGTCATGCGCCAGCGAGTGGCTTATTTTATGACGATTTTGGGGGTGGTTTGGACATAATCTCATTTTAGTTCTCTCTCTAACATTTCATATCAGCCGTGGGTTCTCTCTAGTGTTCGAAAGAAGGCATTTTTGCTTGATTTTGGAGCTCAATTGATGGATTCAAACCAAGTTTGGATTGAAGATTCTTTATTCTCTTCTTCTCCTCTACCTTTTCACAGAAAGCTTTTGTGTTCTTGAGGTATTCTTGAGGCTTGGAGCTTGTTGGTGGTAATTTCTTGCTCCTACATCCAAGAGGTAGGTTAAGTGATATGATTTGAATTACGTATGGATATAGGTTATATATATTTGAACTTGTATGAAAAGGCTTGAAAATAGAGTTTTTATCAAATTCTAGCCATGATGTTTGATGTTTTCAAGCATAAAATTGTTGAGTTCAATGAATTTTGATCATATATTTATCTTATAATCTAGGCTTTAATGCTTTGATTCCAAAATTCACATGTTAGGTTTGGATTTAGGCAAATTCATAAATCTTGGGGAAAATTGGGAATTTAGCCTTAAACCTTAAATTTGGTTTTGATTATGTGAAATTGGATCTTGTTGTAATATTAATTGATAAAAATATAGATATGTCATGTGTTGGATTTGATGGAAGAATTGGGTTGTTGGGTTAACCTAGTGTTTGAGAAATTTTTGGATACCTTGAGGGTACCACATGACACCTCCATGTGGTATCCCTAAGCAAATAACATATTTTCATTATTTCACAATTCAAAATCTCTCTTACCACATGAAAAGATGCTATTGGCTTGGGGGTATCACATAGGGGTGCCATGTTGGTACCCTCAAGATACCCAAAAATATCTCCTAGTGTTTACCCCTTTGTTGGTGTGTTGTGGAGTAGTGTTGTGGAGGTGTGTGTTGTGAATTTGGGTGAGTGTGTTGTGAATAGTTGGTTGGACCCGGTTTGATATTCACATGGTAGATTTGATGAAAGTGAACCGATCTTGATCTGTGGGTTCGTTAATTTGGGTTTCTAAACTCCTGAGTGTAAGATCGAAAACTTGCGCAAGAGAGGGTTGCTCACCATTCGGTTAGTCACCGTAAACGCGAGTGTGTCGTGTTGAGTTATAGCGGGCGTAATACCTGCCAACCTAGTTGTTGGTTGTGGCGAGGTATTGCGTGTCAAGTCTATAAGCTTTTCCGGCGATCGGCTTCAAGTTATTAAATCAATGTGAATTGGGTATGGTGAGTATGAGAGTGTGTATGTGTGTAGCAGTGTGATGGTTAGAAGGTATGGGTTTTGGGAAAAACATATTTGGTGGTTTACAAAACTGGTTATGCATATTTTAATACTAGTGATGAAAAATGGTGGTTTTTTTGATAAAATTTTATATGTATATACATGTTTCATAACCATTCTCATATATCATGCATTCATTTTTATATTTTCATATTTCCTACGAGCCACGACTCATGTTTTATAACAACATTTCAAGTGATAGCAGAAAGGCGGTGGCAGAGTGATAGATGACCTTGTGATTCATCCCAATCTACACTTGATTCGGAAATTTTTGTGTTTAGTCGTGTAACTATTTTGTACTCCTTTGCTTCGGTTAGAATGTTGGTTGTAAGGCCCTAAGATTGATAACATCTTTTGCATGCTTGGGAGGAATTTGGGAACATTATGGGTTGTATGTTGCGGTTTGGCTTATGTTGGTTGTTTTTCATTAAGATCTATACAAACTTGTAAATTTTGATCACCAAAGTTTATATAAGGAATTTATTGTTTTGAAAACATGTTCTACAATGTTTGAATATGGAAATTTTGTCTTACAATATATTGGATTAAGTTTACAATGGAATCAATCTACTTTTGCCCATAATGGTGGTAGGAAACCCAACAAGCATAAAGGAGTAGATCCCAATGTTTAGAAATTTTTCAGCAATTTTCCAGGTTTCGCCGCTGCCAGACCACCGCTCGAGCGGTGGTCCCCTTACTCTAGGCAGAAAAATATGAATTTTGTTTTCAAATCTCAGGGTCATGGACTTTGTTTGGATATCCATTAAACACCATAAAATGTGGACTTTATTATACTTCAAATTGGTACTGAACCTTCAATCAATGGATCAAATTACTTTGAAAACATAAAGGTTTTCTTTAAAACCAAGCCTTAGGCTTGGGTTTCGGTTTTATTTCCATTTCACATGGTTTATATTATATGGTTAACTTAATATCCGGGACTAAGATGTTACATGTCTAGTCTAAATGCTTGTTTTGTCTCCAAGTAGTTTATTAACTTATTCATCCCGCATACGCTGCATTTTCGTAGCATCAGGTTGTCCTTACCATAACTCAAATAGTTGATTGTCTAACTATATCCCATTTTCTAATGGCAAGCGTGACTTTTATTCTCCTCTTTTATTTTTCTTTATCAACCATGATAAATTTTTGTTGTTATTTGATTTGAAGATATGGAAACTATTAGGCTCATTTTGTTTCGTAGACTATTTTCCGCATTTATGGTGTTTGGTACGACATAAATTAAAAATCAATAGAAAATATGTTCAAGTCAATGATAAATAGGTTGATTTTGGTGGATAACATTTCCACTTTTTTTTGGCGAAAAACATTTTCCACTCGTATCATCCAACCATTGTCATCACCTCCAGTATTATCATTCTAACACCAACACCATCATTCTACTAGCACCACCAGTCTAGTGTTTAGAGGGTCGATGGTACGGGTCCAAGAGTTGGGGATCTGGTGTTCATGAGTCTAGAGTCTTGAGTTGGGGTCGTGGTTATGGTGTTCTGGGTTTTTAGGGTCCAAAGGTCGAGGATCAAGGGCCTTGGGTCGGGGGTTGGGAGCGGGAGTCAGGGTTCGAGGGTTAGGGGTCCGGGGGTCGGGAGTCGAGGGTCCACAAGAGTGGGGGTTTGGGGGTTAGGTTAAGAAACGTTGCTTCGGTCAACCTTTTTGTTCAATAGTCCACTAATAGCAGAAGAGAGGGTTACCATACATATAAGAGTCTTCCATTTATGGGATTCTTAAATTGAGGTGATGTTCAACCGTTCAACAGAGAACCTTGAATTCTTTATATTGGGAATTGCCTTGAACATTGAATCTTTAGATTGAGGTGGAAGTTCATCCTAAGTTTTCTGCTTAGATCGGATGGTAAACGAAACCTGATCATCGTGAATTTCAAGTGTATATTCTTGGCACTTAATTCTTTCTATCCACCCGTGTGGATCGTTGATCGGTGAAATCTAAACCACTAAGTACACTTTATTCTCATAGCCTTAAATTACATTATGTGGATTAATTTTTGTCTTTTAATTATCCAACAAAGATGAGTCATCATGTCTTTACCATAAGATTTGTCACTACGACATTGGGTAGAAGTGAAGATGATACAAGATCATTAAACAATTCCTCAATATTTTGTTCATTCGCAACAAAATATTTTATTTGTGCGTTGGTAAAAAAAACATGCTTTCTGCGGGAGAGATACTATTTTACCAATTAAGTCACGTATTTAACATATCCATACCAACAATTTTCCACAAAGTGGTGACGTAATGCATAACTTCTACAAATCTTTCCATTTGG
>JAULLF010373394.1:0-11123 GCA_035668175.1 Sarracenia flava
TGCGGTTGTGAGCTCCTTGTATAAGTGTCAGAACCTTTGACCCGATCTTCCCCGCTTCATGCGACGAGTCAAATACTGGACACATTATACGGACAATGCACACATACATCATACAGAAAAGATATGAATCTAAGCATGCAAAACATCTCAATAGTTTTCTCATTAATATGCAAGAAATCCCGGATAGTAAATACATAAAAGCGAGGCTTTTAATCTTACTACCCTAACACCTCCGACTCGAGAATACCAACCAGAAGCCCATCTACTACGTGAGTCATATCTTTCTCAATGCTAAAAGCATATTCGTCCCTATGGAGAAGCTTGCCCTTACACTCGTCAAAGCCTTCAGGAAACTGGCACACTACTTCCAGGCTCACAAGATCGTTGTCCTCATGGCCCACCCTCTCAAAGCCATGCTTGCAAAGTTGACTTCTCTCGGAGGATCACCAAATGGACAGTGGAGTTCAGGGAGTACAATATCCACTTTCAACCTAGTAAGGCAATCAAGGGACAGGTACTTACAAATGTTCTTAGTAAATTTTTGAAACAGGTACTGCCCGTAAGCCCTGTAGGAGAGGGGCACATGGCCGAGCACGAAGAAGAGAACTCAACCCCAAATGATGTAGATGCAATAGAAGCTCAAGCATTAGAATGGACATTGAACACTGACAACGCATCTAACC
Source organism: Sarracenia flava (assembly GCA_035668175.1). Taxonomy (NCBI): domain Eukaryota; kingdom Viridiplantae; phylum Streptophyta; class Magnoliopsida; order Ericales; family Sarraceniaceae; genus Sarracenia; species Sarracenia flava. The sequence continues at coordinate 684 of JAULLF010373394.1, forward strand.
ATAAGGGGCCGGGAGCAGGAATAATCATCATCTCCCCTGAGGGGGCCATAATAGAGCATTCAATTAGGTTGGGCTTTACAGCGTCTAATAATGAAGTTGAGTACGAGGTGTCATCGGCCTAGCTTAGGAGTGTTACATTGCTGCAAGCCAAGTAGCTTAGGATTCTCTATGACTCCCAGCTAGTAGTCAATCAACTTCACGATCAATATGCTGCAAGGGACGGTAAGATGGTAGCTTACCTGGCACATGCTCTATAGTTGATTAAAGGGTTTCAAGCTAATCATATCGAGCAGATAAGTAGAGACAACAACTCTAATGTCGATGCTCTAGCAGCTCTGGCCCCCATAACAGACCTGAGACTTCGGAGTATGGTAGAGGTACAAGCCCAACCTAACCAAAGTATATCTATCAAAAGGAAGTAGCTCTATGTCATGCTAGAGAAGCTGGACCCCAACTTCGATCCTTTCATTAAGTTCATGATAAAAGAAGAACTTCCTGAGGACGAGAAGGGAATGCATAAGCTCGAGCAGAAGGTTGCACAGTTCTAAGTATCCCAAAATGGCCTGCTATACAAGAAGTCCTTCTCTGGACCCTATTTGATATGCGTCCACCCTGGTAAAGTCTAGGGCTTATATATGAGCTACATGAATGGATATCTATAGCACACATGGAAGGGCGGTCGCTTGCCAACATAGCTCTCAACCAGGGGTATTAGTGGCCCTACATACAGAAGGACGCACTACTATTCGTGCAAAAATATGAGATGTGCCAAAAGCTTACCCCTCTATACAGGCAACCCACTAAAGCTTTGAGCCCTATCACAAGCACGTGGTCGTTTGCTCAATGGGGACTTGACATTATTGGTCCAATGCCCAAGGTACCTAACAACAAAAGGTTCCTCATTGTGGCAACGAATTACTTTTCCAAGTGGATTAATGCAAAGTTGCTCGCCAAAATAAGGGATGTGGACACCATGAGGTTCATATATAAGTACATCCTCATGCACTTCGGCATCCCACGAGCTATGGTAGCGGATAATGGGAAGTAGTTCGACAACAAAGTCTTTTAGAGTTCCTGCTCGAACCACGACATCAAGAACTACTTCTCCACCTTCCCCAAAGCAATGGTCTAGAAGAAATTGCCAACAAAGCCCTCCTCTTAGGAATCAATAGAAGGTTGGAAAAGGCTAAAGGGAAGTGGGTGGACGAGCTTACGTCAGTACTTTGGGCATATCAGACCACGTCAAGGAGATCCATGGGAAAGACGTCATTCACGTTTGCATATAGGATAGAGGTCATTACATCACTAGAGTTTGGCCTTCCCACCATCCGAAAAGATGTGTTTGATGATAGGGTAACAATATCAACATCACCCAAGGTCGGGACCATGTGGAAGAATGAAGAGACATAGCACTGCCCAATTTGGTAAGACTCCACAACAAGCGTGTCCACCCAAGAACGTTTTACATTGGGGAGTTCATCCTTAGGACGGTCCTGCTTAATACAAAGAACCCTCTTAATGGTAAATTAGGACCAACCTGGGAGGGCCTGTACAAGATGGTGGTTGTTGCTAGCATTAGTGCATATCGCTTAAAGACAATGGAGGGAAAACTGATCCCGAAGCCTTGGAATGCATAGAACATGAGGATTTTGTTATCGTTGAGTTGTATTCACCGTATGTAAAATCTTCAAAAACTAGGGAAAAGATCTTACTTGAGTTTTGACGACTCGATTGCACAATAGATGAATGACAATATCTATAAAGCAAGTTCTAGCTGACCTGAAAAGGATCATCGTTGGGCACTGGTACGTGTCATCCCGTATCAAGTTCATTACCAAGATTTAACACTAACAAGTAGCTAGCTATAAGTCAGGATCGTTCTAACGAGGAATATATGGCAAAAAATATTTTTCAATTATTTAATCTTTAGAAAACCTTTTAATCTAATGAAGAAAAATATAAATCTTGGATTTTATAAACTAATTCTAATTTAAGTTAACTTCTAACTACTCAAATCTAAGATTGAGAGAAAGAGTTTTACTTTGAGAAAAGTTATACCACATGTTAGAATCCACCGACGACTAGAATTCTATTTTCAATTAATTTTTATTTTACCTAGCTTTTTATTATATTCAATCCCATCGTAACATGACCGACATGGATATTCAAGAAGATAGATTTGCATGCAAACAAGGCATATTCTATCTAAGAATGGGGCACGGACTATCCGGAGTATAATTTATCTCGTCAATAGCATAAAATATATCAAGTTATACTATTAATATCCCAAGTCTTAAGTACGGCATACTCTATCCAGGATTTTAGCACGCCTCGTTTGGAGTAGGAATCGTCTTATCCATAGTATAGACTATCTCATATTTAAGTGTTCGATTAACAAATAAGCACAGTTATACGACCCACATTTAATGTAATCATAAAAAACTTAAATGGAAATTAAATTTATTTAGAAGAAATATTTTCCAACAATAAAAAATATCGTGGAATAAAATAGTCGTATAATGAATCCAATTAAAAAGGTAAAATAAAATAAAATGAATTAATATACTCCTAAGATATCAAACTCGGGTGTCATCATAACCTAAGGCAGACGAAGGACTTATCCATGCATGGTTGGGTTAGAATCCATCTTTATGTTTTTGTCGGCATTAGTCGGCAGCTTCTCGTCGAGGCCCAATCCTTCCAATACTGGCTCGTTGGGGTCGGAAGTGAAATTTTAGAGAAAATGAAGGATTTTTGTCGCTGCAGTCAAATGTCAGCATCTATGGAGGTTGGGATCTATTTATAGATTTCAAAAAATTGGAGTCCTCAGATTATGACTGTGTTGGTGACAACGTCCGGACGGAAACGAGGACACCGTCTAGACAGAAACGGCTTGAGCGTCTTCACAGAAGTTGTTGCGCATCGCGTGGGATGGTTGTTGTTTGGCTTTTGACTTTTTCTTTGAATTTTGTCTTATTTTGTTTATTTGGTTCTTTTGTTGCTATTTTATTGTCGTTTTGTACCACCTTGCAAAAACCAGTCTAAACACAAAACAGTACAAATACACGATATTAAATAATATCTCGGGACTAACCTAGTGTAAATAATAGAATTAAATTATCAATTTTAAGTGCCGATCACACCCCAAACTTACACTTTACTAGTGCTTGAGTAAAGATAAAAATAAATGCTGAATAAAAATACCAACATTCTAGTCCCAACAGGTTCTCACGTGTAGCTTGAAAATTTTTAAGATAAAATTATAAATGTCCAAATCCCCAACTTTTAAACAGAGCAATCTTTAATCTGTAAAATTTTCATGATAATTTTCTTGACCTTACATCTGGTGTGTGTCTGTGTGTGAACTCAGCTAATTGTTAACATGTATAATTCTGAATCAATCAAACTTGAATAATTAAAGCAATCAGATCTCGACTTCAAATCTCACCGGTTGTTCACTCGAAATAAACCACTTAGAAATAGGCTATAATGTATATCGCTTAAGGTATATGGCAGATGTGATAAATAGCAAAGAAAATTTTTCACACATACCTTAGAGACTGATAAATGCATTTTCCAAGAAAATTAACTCAGAAGCTCATGATTGGAACACTGAATATTGATAACAGTTTTAGTGAGTTTATTCAAATCACATTATCTTTTGGGATCAATCAGGATTTTAATTTTGGTTGTAATGCTAGGTGGTCAACTTTTATAGGCTCGGGTCAAGTGTATAGTACTATATAAATTAATGGCTACCAAAAAAGATATCAAACACTGACCGTGTTGAACCAGTAACCTCGATGTGATGTAATCAAATCACCATCACTACACAAAATATCAACAAAACTTATAGATCCTTGCAATGTGGTGTCATTACCTCACCATCGTTGCTGCCAAATATCTGAGCTGTCCTTTGTCTTATTTTTATTGAAACGCCGCATACATATTTTTTTTGTGCTGAATCATTGCGGTGTATTGCAACAAAGTCCTTGGTCTGTCCATTTCTTCTTTTATTTGGCATGATATCCTTTCTAGTTACCAAAAATTTAAATAAGGACATTTTGGAGTTTATTTGGGTATCTGAAAAAATAGGCTGATTTTACATTATAAGGCTTAAAATGGGGGCCGAGGAACAATATATAAGAAAGGTACGCACATGCTCAAAAAATAGAAAGATGGCCTAATATCCTTTCCCAAAATTTTAATACAATTTTAAAAGCTTAATTGTAATAAGCACTCTTAATTTTCAGTCAAAACAAAGATAGCAAGAGTACAACGAATATGATTGAAGATAAAAAAATATTATTTACGAGTAAATGTATTGATTCCTTTAGAATGAAAAGTTAAGTCTCAAAAGCTCACTAAGGGTTAAATCTCCACCATTTATGTACTTTTAACTATTCTTGCTATCAAATTTCATCAACATGCTAGTATCCAATTAATCGAGTGTGCAATAGAATACCAAGTGGTCCAAGGTTGATTATTATTCAATCAAATTTTTGTGACTTAAAAATTATTTTTTGTTTTTCTCATCGAAAATATTTTAACTTATAACTTTATTTTTAACTTTTTTAAATTACATGTAATTGCCCAAATTTTTTTACGGATTTTCTACAAAAAAATAAAATTTTTTGGGTCTAGTTCTACCCCTAACTTAAAATATCTAATGTTCTCATTGGACAAAAAGAATATATAAATACATAAAGGGAGAAAAAATTGTACCGTTTTCAGCAGTAATTGGATATCCATGGAGTGAAATTTTATATGAACATTATATTCAAAATCTAGGCCATTCATTAGCAATTATGAAGTATATAAATAAAATGGCAAGAAATTAAATTAGAACATATAATATGAATAGAACAACTACTAAAATTTTATTAATGAACTTTTATTTTTTTACATTCTAGATACTTCGATAGAGCGGGCCAGTGGTCTGTAGGACTACACTTTATGTTAACAAACTTATCCCAAGTAGGAGAAGAAAAACAAGAAAGTTAACAAGAAAAAAGAAAAAGAAAAAAAAAATTAAAAAAGGAGGTTTGGAGAGGTCATGTATTTGGTGGGGGCAATGGAGGGTTTAAGTGACAAGGCTGGGATGTGTTCGAGGGATATGGGGAAGGTAAGTGATGGGGGTGTGGTTTTGGGTATAGGGTTGTGGAGGGATTTGGATGGTGATTTGGGTGATGGCTATGAAATGAGTTGGAGGGTCGGGGAGGGTATGGCGTAGTGTATAGGAGAGTGGTGAAGTATGGATTGGTGTTAGAGTGGGAGTGGTTATTAAGTAGGGGCTATGGATTGTATGAGGTGTATAGGGTGGGTGTATGGTTTGTGTCGTTCTCCAACCAGATCAAGAGAGGTGTGTGTAGTGATCTAGGTGTGGATCCGGTCGTTGAGGAGTTACGGTTGTTTGGCATTGGTCGAGGAGGGTGGGGCGGTGTGTAAGATGGTGCTATGGTGGATGTAGGGTTAGGTGTGGGGTTAGTGTAATAAAGGGAAGGAGCATAATGTGTGGACATAGCAAAGGGAGTGGCACGATGGGGGCGGTCGATGTGGTGACAGAAGAGGAGGATTAATACCCAAAGTGGTCATGATCTGTTGTAGGTACGCCTCTTGGATGGCCAGTCAATCGATGATGCCGTCATAGTCACCGCAGGTAAAAACCCACAGTGCTGACGGTTCATCGGAGGGATCGAAGGTGGAAGGGTCGGATGCGGAGGCATAGGTGGTGTGTGTAGGGAATGGTAGTATATGGGTGGGTGGCTCGGGGTGTTCCTTCCTGGCTGACTGTTGGCCGGGTAGTGTAGGTCGGGCCCTCAAAGTGTTGAGGCTCTTAATCCAGCTGCCATGCTGGTAGATGGTGGTGAGAGTGTCGGTGTTTTTGGTCGGGGGGATGACGAAAGAATGGGGTAGTGGCTGGTGGCAAGGGGGATGAAAGGGGCAATGATGTTGACGTATGTGAGGTGTTGCCCTTTTAGGTCGTCGATCACCTACCGCATCTGCCCGATCATCATCTCGAGGATAAATAGCTGGCAGTTTTTGTTGATGGTGTAGAGTGCATGAAAGGCTTCGTTCTGGAGCTCGTCTTTGTGGATGGTGGGGAAAATGTTGTTACAGAGGACTGTGTCAGGGAATTACAGAACCTCCGCAAGCTCACTATGCCGGGAAAATATTTTCCCAGCTATAGTTCGACCTTCAAAGACGATCTGAGTCATCTCTTGAAGGGTGATAAAATCGGAAATAGGTTTCCCATCGTCCTTGTCTTCGTCATCCGCAGTCCCGATATTATTGTGGACACTCTCTATGAGGTGCGGGTCGACCTCAATGTCGTAGTCATCAACTTTGGTGGTGAGAAACTCCACCCATTGGCCGTAGTCATCCATGTGGTACTCTTGGAGGAGGTTTTGGTAAAAGAGCTGAACCAGGAGGGAGATTGGCACCGAGAATGGGCCGAAGAGACCATCGATTCGGAAGGACTGCATCAAGTCTATGTCGGACTATGCCTCAAGGATGATGGTGAGAAATGAGTCAACCACAAAGAATTGCATCATAATATGCAGGTCGTTCGTCTACCAGATCCTGATGGGAATCGAGGCGTACTTGCACTCTGGATGTTAGTTTCCTCGTCCTCCTCATTATGCTCCTTGGTTGCCACGCTCAGATCATCCTATCTTTGTTGGTCGGGAAGCCAATGATATGTTGGTTTTAAGTGTTTGAGTAGAGGGTTTCAAGAGGTTTAGAGGGTTTAAAGAGTGAGAGAGAGTGAGAGAGAGGGAGAGGTTGAGTGATGAAAATGAGGGGGGCTAAGCCTCCCTCAAATAGAATTTTAACGCGTTGGTAGCCCAATGGGCGTGAAAAGTATATAGAAAGGCGCGTTCCGTCCGGATGGAAATGTGTACTGTTCGGATGGTACTGGTCCTGTTGCGACATGCACCGCAACTAAATTTGGCAAAAAACTTTTGGCCTTAGGCTAATCGTCGAAAGTTCGGACGGCTGTCTAGATGGAAGGGGTTCGTCGTGATGATCATCGAGATGTGCAAAAACATTTCTTGAGGGAACATCTACAGAGTCTTTATCTTTTAACTCTACATTTCAAGGCATAGAGACTTCTACCTTAAAAAGGTTCTTGCTGGTCGGAACTGGGCACATGATCCATTTTACCTCTGCTTGCGAAGAGGGCAACTCAACTTAAGAGAGTAGTTTAATGTCTTTGGACCGGAATTGTTTTTTAAAATTTTTTCCAAATTTCGCCTTTTAGTTCCCTCCAACCTTAACATAACAATGTTCTCATTGGTGGAGCACTCTATCACAATTTATAAACCTCTGGATTCCCTCACATATAAGGCTAAGTTTAACGTCTTCAATCAGACTTAGCCAGTCGATTACTCAGCTGGCGGGGTTGGATTAGAGAGATCTATTGATATAGATGTCGGATCGACTGATATGCTGTCCACATAATATTTTAGCCTTTGTCCATTGACATGAAGAAACTTGCCGGTTTTAGGATTGAGAAGCTGGTAGACACAATGTGGGTAGACTTGGGTCACCACATATAGTCCTTCCCACCAGAATTGAAGCTTTCTAGGGAATAAACGTAGTTTGGCATTGAATGGCCAGTCTTTTTGATTAGGCTTGAATGATTTCTGATGGATGTGTTTATCATGGAATGCTTTTATCTTTGCCTTATAAATTCGGGTATTGTCATATGACTCGTTATGTAGTTCCTTCATCTCACTGAGCTGTAATCGTCGGTGGTTGTCGATGTTTGGATATCCAAGTTGAATGTCTTGACTACCCAGTATGCCTGGTGTTCTAATTCTACTGGCAAGTGGCACGGTTTACCAAAGGCTAATCGGTATGTGGATATTCCAATTGGTGTCTTGTTAACAGTTTGAATTGCCCCTTTTAGAGTTCATATCAAGGAGTTTTGTTGGTTTGAAGTTGAAGAAAAAGTTTAGAAAATTTTTTCAAAGGGCTAAAGTATTTGGGTCGCCCCCTTTCTATTACGGGTCATCCCCAAGAAGCTCAAGGCCATCCCAAATATATATCAGGTCGTCCTCAAGAAGCTCCAGGTGAAGTTCAAGATTTTGGGATGACCCCTATGTCATTCAGGTCATCCCCAAGGGAGTTTTCGAAGCATAGAAGAGTTTGGGTCGTACCAGATTCATTTTGGGTCATCCCTTTTCGTCCATAAATTGCAAACTCTATGGATCTCTAATTTAGGTAGTCCCCTTTCATTTTGGGTCATCCCAAAAGTTACACTATTCGGGTCACCCCTTCTCAATTTGGGTCGTGCCCAAAGAACAAAAACTTCAAAAGTCAATTATTCTGCATGAGATTTCTGAAATACCTTCGGTAATTTGAGCATAACTTTTTCTATAGAAGGAATTTGGGAATTAGGTTTCCACCATTGCAAAGAAAACTTCCGGGGCTTCAATTTGGATATAAAATGGACCCCATTTGGAGTTCAAATGAAGAAGATATGATCATTTGAAGTTGAGGATTTTCTGTAGAAGATTTTTTGTGTTGACCCATTGAAGTTTTGTGTCGAACCAACTGTATCCCCTTCTCATTTGGGTCGTCCCCTTTCATTTGGGTCAACCCCTTTGCGCGATAGGTTTCTAGAATAGCTTTCCAACTGCTATTTTTAAAGGTGCAACGGCTATATTTCGGTCCAAACCATTTCATATCATTGAGAGACTATTTATGGAGCTTATATACTTCATTATTGAGGTTGGTGAACAATTATACAAGCATTCAATCATTCTCAATCACTCTTTCCCCTGCTTTTAGTGCTTATAACATAACTCTAATCTTGAGCTTTTATTTCTGGTTTTTGTATACCAGATTTCGTTGTATTCACTCCTCTCCATTATTATATATTGATTGTAAAATCATTTGAGACTGAGAGAAATTTGCAGTGAGCTTTTTATATTGTATTATCACCTCACAAGGATGACAAAAAGCTGTTGTCACTACTTTGCTTGAGCCTGGTCACTATCTTCAACAACTCTAGCTCTTGGTTTCGCTTCACCATCAAGAATAAGGCGATTTCGAATAACCTACTGAAGAATCTGTTGGAGGTTACTCTTCACCCGATAGAAGAAGCAGTTCCGATTGACCCACTTAACCAATCCGTTTGTAATGTGGTTTCGATTCACCCTAAGAATCTTATAGTGAATTCCCAAAGACATTTGGGGAGTGGACGTAGGCCAGGATTTGGCTGAACCACTATACGTCTCGGTCTTGTGGTTTGATTATCTCTTTCCTCTCTTTTTACATTCTTGCACTTTATATTGTTTATTTCCACAGCATTGTTGATTAATCTTTAAGTGCTAGATATAATTTGAGAAAGACACCATTAGGTTTTTAAGTTGACCAACAACCTATTCACCACCCCTCTAGGTTGCCTACCTGGACTAACAAGTTCAATACGCCAAAAGAGCATCATCTAGTTAATCGGACCAATCATTTCGATTAGGATGGATGGTTTTAGTTAGAATATTCTTTATTTCTTATTAGACACTTTAACTTGGCCATTAGTTTATTGATGATATGGTGTGGCTACTTTGAGTGAAATCTGTTGGAGCCGGCGGCGGAAGCATTTTAAAATAGTTTAATTTGTGTGCTTTTCATGAAAACTAACATGCAAGAATAAAATGGACAGAAGCTATTGTTGGAGCCGGCGAGCGGAAGCGTTGGGGTTTTTTAAAAAAATTAATTTTTAATTAAAAACAACTCATTCTTCATGAAACCAAAACGATGGAGGCGACATGCAAGGTTTTAAGAAAACGATACCGTACGAAATCCTGTCGTAGGATTTCCATGGTTCCAATCTGAAGGTGAGACCACCTCGGGGTCTTCTCACGTATATCCCCGACACGTACGGTCTCTGGCGAGTGGGCGCCGATCCGAGAACGGTTCTTGGCTTCTAACACACGATCCTCTTTCAATCCTTGGAGCAAAAAAGCAAGAACAAGGGAGAGAAAACAAGAGGGAGGGGGCGGCCATGGTGGGGAAAAATTTTAGGGTTAGAGAGAGAAAATCATAATGTATATCTCTCTTATTCTCTAATTAAATATGTATATATCCCCTTTGCCTAATTAGGAAGATAAGATATATCATCTTCCTTAATTTAAGCAAAGAATATACATATTATAACCCACCTAGAGCCGGCCACTTATGTGGGACTAATATATTTATTTTTATTTTATATTTTTAGCATAAATACATATACTAAAAATATATTAGTGTATATTCAATTGCTTCAAATGCAATTTCCCATATACACATACTAAAAATAAATAATATTATCACACAATGCATAGCCGGCCACCCTTAGGGTATTCCCTAAAATTCCTTTGCCAATAATACCCCTAACCATTTAATTTAATACCTCGAACGTCCCGGCGATTAAATCCGACGCTCGAATTAAAT
>JAULLF010374495.1:0-11122 GCA_035668175.1 Sarracenia flava
GGCTTGCAGACTAAGGCCGCATTGCTACAAAGGACTTTCTTGTGAAGAGAGGCATTTTAAATTCAAGCAATGAAGCTGCATGTTGTTTTTATGAGAGTAACATCGAATCTAGCTCTCATCTTTTATTGTTATGCCACAATTTGTGGTTAGTTTAGAGCCATATTTTACAATTGTGGACTGTTGAATGAGTTTGCCCTAACTCTTTACCCACTCTCGTCCATTGGTGGTTAAAGAGGCCTAACAAAGGCCTTGTCAACAGGATATAAATATATCTCATGTACGTAACTATCTGGTCCATTTGGCTTGTCAGAAACGATTTTTTATTTAACAAGAAAGTGGTCATTTGGGAGGATGTTAAAGAGATCATTAAGATGAAAGTTAGTTTCTAGATTTTAGCCACTGTGTGAGGAGCTCAATTTACTCTACATGATTTTGCACAAAGAATTGAAGATGTAAAAGCTCTCAAATGCCCTTAAAAAGTGTTACATTTGCCTTTAATATGTTTCTTGCTTTGTATCGAGGTGTTGGTATGCATCTCCATGTGCTTCACAGGAGCCTTTTCAGCCTTTCCCCATTTGTTCATCATATGAATTTACTAGTTCTTTTTGTTGATAAAAAAAGTATTATATTTTGTGATTGGTGTTAATTAATATTGATTATCATATCAAATAATTAGTACTATTTATTGAAGGGGAGATGAATAGGAGTCTGACCCAGTCTAATATCCAAAAGAGGTCCGAGCCTATATATAAGGCCCAGCTCTAGTGAGGGAGAGCTGACCCCAAAGACCAAGATGGAGGTCTTAGAGGTGCTAACTCCAAAACGCCATGCTCGATCGTGACCGGGCCTAGAGAATCTCAACCTCCAAACTCTAGCCAAACAAGACACGTTTTTATGGCAACGTGAGCACTATCGCATCACATTTAATGTGATGTGATGTCTATCAACTGGCTGTAAATGCGTTATAATCTACATATAATAGCATTTAATGTGCTAAAGCCGAGATGTAGAAGGTAATGATTGGGGATGGATCGAGCTGAGCTCTAATGCTAAAGTGAAGCTTACTTAGCACGCTGCATTTAATGAGCAATGATCAAGATCGTACAATGTCAGAACTTACAAAACGTGAAGTCTAAACACGTCATTTTACATGATGATAGTGTCACGATCGTTAGGGAAAAGTAGCATCATTGTCTTTTGGCAAGAAGAGCGTGCCCAAAGCCTATAAAACGGAGAGAAAAACCAAAACTGAGGCATGAAATTCTTTCTAATAAGCTTAAACTATGTTGAATCTTCTCTATAATATTTCTCTCTTTAAACCATACTAACTTCATCATCAGAGCAGTTTCCGGCAACACGTCGTTGGGTAGTTGACGTGTGTTCATCTACGCAGATTATAAATCTTCGACGAGATCGTTTTGGGTTGGATTTACCTGTTATAAATTCAATTTACTGTTTTATCCCCGTACATTTGTTGCCATATGCGGCGATCCCATTAAAGGCATTTTCTATTCTCGATGACCACCATACTCCAGGCACTGTAGAAAAACGAAAAATCACGATCAAAGAGGAAAAAAAGCTAACGAGAGAAACGACAATGGCTTTAAATTCGAGCTTTGCAAGAGAATCAACCATGAACACCATGAGGGAGGAGATTCTTAGGCTCAGGTCAGTTCTACAAAACTAGGGTCAGGCAACTCCCATCCCTCCAAAGAGTGCCCGTTGCGAGGGCTCGAAATCTACGGAAAGGGAAGGACAAGGACCCAACACCAAAAAGGATGGGACCAATCCGCAACTGAAGGGCATATCGAGGGACTTCGTAGCTAAGTCAACAAACTCTGACGATAAAGGAAGCAATTTCGTCCCGCTGAAATCGAAGTGTGCATGTGATCCTCCTAAGAGAAAGGAGGTTTCATGGTCGATAGGTCATGACATATCTGACCAGTTAGATAGATACACTGGGCGCAAGGAACCCCTGCGCGAAAAAGGATATCAGGAGGAATGAGGGGGTGTCGTCATTCAGGGACCACATCGAGATGGCTACACCCCCTCCAGGCTTTGCCTTGCTGAAATTCAAATCATATGACAAACCATCAGATCCCTCGCTCACATCAGCCATTACAGGCAAATGATGATGCTATAGAGTGGCAACGCCGCCCTTATGTGTAAGGTCTTCCCTTCCAACTTGGGGGAGGCCAGACTCATATGGTTCGACCGACTTCCTCCCCGTCCGCATCAGTTGGTAGGAGCTTGCATAGGGGTTTATGGTAAGGTTTGTCACCAATTGAATTGTTCCAAAGGAGATTGACTCCTTGATGGCCCTGAGAAGGGGAAAAAAGAAATTGTTGCGGGACTACATGAGCAAATATTGGGAGATGTATATATAGAAGATTGCAACGAGAAATTGGTCGTAGCATCCTTTAAGCACGGATTGGTATCGGGGAGCAAATTGAGGGCCTACCCTAAGAAGAAACACCATAGGACATCTCGGGGTTGATAGGGTGTGCTAAGCAATATATCAAGGTAGAAGAAGACAACCCGGTAGAAGCCGAAACAAAGGCGAAGGAACGCAGGGCCAACCCACTGAAATCACGCAGGTTGAGCCCTACGCGACCACGGAGACGGAGACGGAGACAGAGCCAGTTGAGGCCGAGTAAGAGGTTTCGAAGGGAAGTTACAAGGTCGTCGATTAGGGCCGAAGCCGAAGACCACGAATATGGAGGCCATCAACATGATCTTTAAGGAATCCATTTATAGGATTTTGGTAAAGATGAGGGATATGCCGTACTTTACGTGGCCGCCCAAAATGTCTGATACGGTGTGGCTATACAATTGGCGATCGAAAGCGGGGATACGCTGGAGATACTCCTATCATAAAGAAAAGGGGCACAAGACAGAGGACTACTGGACTTTCAAGAGGCATCTCGAGGATCTGGTCTAGCAAGGCCACCTGAGAGAGTTCATTGACGAGGACGCCACCACGACGAAACTAGCCAAAGCGCTTGCCGATTGACAAGACCAAAGGACGAACTAATGGGGTGTCATACATGTGATCCATGTGATGGTGGAATCTGAACCTAAAAATGCAGTTTGGGGACAGATGAGAAAGTTGGGACACTTGGCAGAAGTAATGAAAGTTTAGCTAGGAGGCAAACAGCCTAGAACGAAAGGGGTTTCAGAGCAGGTTACGTTTCCATATGAAGACCTGAAGGGTTACAACACTCGGATAACGAAGCTTTGGTAATCTCCCTAAACCTTCTTGGAGGTTTAGCGTCAAAAGAATCTTGGTGGATCAGGGGAGTTTGACCGAAATCATGTCTTCAAGAAGCTTGGCTTGAACGAGCTGGATTTGACTCCAACTTAATCCCCGCTAATTGACTTCAACTCCCAGCCCGTTTGACCTCTAGGAAGGGTCATAATCCCAGTTTGGTTAGGAACAGTTGAGAGTTCAGTTAGTTTCTTGGTACTGAATGTGCCATCGACCTATAACGCCATTATGGACCGAACGTGGCTATATAAGATGAAAGCAATTCCGTCAATCTTCGAAGCAATGCTTTGCCATTGCACTCACAACAGAAGTTTCGACTGAGCAAGTCAAAGTCGTAGGGACCATTGCGAGCACAGTCCAACCTTGGAGGATGTGGGAGAAGAAGCAAAAGACAGCCGTTGAAGATTTGCAGACCGTTAGTATCGATCCCAATGATGCAGATAAGTTTTTCTTACGCGACACTTCATTGAAAAGTCAAGGAAAAGGAGAGTTGATTCAAAAGATGAAGGAGAACATTGAAGTATTTGCTTGAACTCCTTACGAAATGCAAGGGGTGGATCTGTTCTATATTTTCCATGCGCACAATGTTAATCTCAACTTCAGGCCGATTAAACAAAGGGACAGGTGGTCGGCCCTACACCACGTGGAGGCATTGGCAGAGAAAATTGGGAAACAACTCAAAGCAAAGGCAAGAAGAGAGGTCTAGTATTCTGAATGGCTTTCCAACACCGTGGTCATTAGAAAGAAGACGGGAAAGTGGAGAGTAAATGTGGACTTCATGAGCCTCAATAAAGCCTTGTCCAAATGACAATTTTCTTTTACCCAAGATTGACCAACTGGTGCGATCTACAGCGGGGCACCCGAGGATGAGCTTTTTGGACACCTATCGAGGTTACCAATAAATTGTCATGCTCAGCACCAACCAAGAGAAGGCCGCCTTCATCACTACTAGAGTTACGCACTGCTATAAAGTGATGTCGTTTGGACTTAAGAACGCATAAGCAACTTTCCAAAGAATGGTTACCAAAATGTTCTCCAGCATGCTGGGCAAGACCATGGAGGCCTACATAGATGACATGATCGTCAAGTCGAAAACGGAAGAAGACCACCTTGCAGATCTTCAAGGCGTTTTCGACATCCTTAAAACTCACGGACTGCGTCTCAATGCGGCCAAGTGTGCCTTCAAGTGCATGCCATTCTTCCTAACTTTGAATAAAGGGGAGGAATTCGTATGGAATAAGGATTGGGACGAAGCCCTCTAGGCCCTGGAGAATTATCTTTCCACGGCTCCTCTCCTGTCTGCTCCAACGAAATACGAGACGGTATGTATATATTTAACAGTGTCTCAGAACAACTTCAGTGTCATGCTCGTCCGAAAGGAGGACAAGTAGTAGAAACTGGTATAATATGTCAGTCACACTTTAACCGCTTGTGAAGCAAGGTAGCTACCCCTTGAAAAGTTGGCCTACACCTTCATCACCATATCCAGGGAACTCTAACATTATTTTCAAGCACCCCCGATTGTGATGCTCACACAATGTCTCCTCAAGGCCATGCTTTCAAAGGTAGACCTGACGGGAAGAATGAATAAATGGGTCGTCCAGCTGGGAGAGCATGAAATCTGTTTCAAACCAAGGACCGCCATCAAGGCCCATGTATTAGCTGCTTTCGTTGCTGAGTTTTCCAAGAATGAATAGGAACTAGCATAAGTACCCACTAAACAGCTCACTAGAGCATAACCTAAATCGAATCTCAATACGTGAAATCTATACGTAGACGGCACCTCCAATTGTAAGGGGGCAAGAGTAAAAACCGTCCTTATCTTCCCTGAGAGAGTGGTTCTGGAGCAGGCTTCGATCCTCAGATTCCATGCATCTAACTACGAGTTTGAATACAAGGCATTGTTGGTCATGCTGGACGTGGCCCAGAAGCTTGGCATCTCAAACCTTGAGGTGTTCAGCGATTCAAAACTAATTGTTGATTAGCAGAAGGGAAAATATGAGGCCAGGGATAGAAGGATGCCAAATTCCTCGAAAGGGCGACTGAAGCTGTAAAAGGTTCACAGATGTTAAGATCAAACGGGTGGGCTGAGTTAACAACAGCCACACTGATGCTCTAGCCACACTCGCATCTGCGATACCCTCAAATAAGGATAGAATGGTGGTGGTACAATCTCTGCTCGGGCCATACGTTGACTGACCAACAGAAATCCAACCTGTCGAGCAGACGCCCTCTTAGATGAATCCAATTACGGCTTTCTTAGAACTAGGCAACCTCTCAACTAACAAGAAAGAGGCATACAAGATCAAACTGAAATCGATGTGCTTTTGGCTTTCCCAGAACGACAAGTTATATAGACTATCCTACACGGGGTTTTACTTACTCTGTAACCATCCTGATCTGGTGGAGGATTTATTAAATGACATACATAATGGTGTTTGCGGAAGTCATATTGGGGACCGGTCTTTGGCAAATTGAGCAATCTCGCAGTGTTATTAGTGGCCGTATATGGAAAATGATGAGTAACAGTATGTAAGGAGATGTGAGAAGTGCCCACTATTTGCTCCTTTCATTCACCAGTCGTCAGGAGAATGGAATCCCCTCACAAGCCCTTGGTTTTT
The DNA here is from genome assembly GCA_035668175.1 of Sarracenia flava. Lineage (NCBI taxonomy): Eukaryota > Viridiplantae > Streptophyta > Magnoliopsida > Ericales > Sarraceniaceae > Sarracenia > Sarracenia flava. The sequence goes on from JAULLF010374495.1 coordinate 5,890, forward strand.
TGCACAATGGGGTCTGGATATAATTGGACCCTTTCACAAGGCCGTTGGCAACAAGAAGTTCATCATCGTAGCTGCTGACCATTTCACAGAATGGATCGAAACCGAGCCATCAGCAAATATCAAGGAAACAGATGTGAAGAAGTTTGTATGGAAGAACATAATAACAAGGTTCGTCATCCCTCGCGTCCTGATTTCGGACAATGGCACCCAATTTAACGAGCGACAATTCTGGGAATTCTACGGTGAACTCAAGATTGAATTATATAACTTAATGCCGACGTACTCGCAATGCAACAGACAGACAGAGGCCTCCAACAAAACTATTCTAGATGGGATCAAGAGGAGATCAGAACGTGCAAAGGAACGATGGGTAGGTGAACTACCACATGTACTATGGATTTATCGGACATCATAACAGTCAACTGGGGAGACACCTTACTCAATGGCCTATGGTATAGAAACTATCATCCTATTGGAGATTGGCCTCCCTACAGTAAGAATCGAAGGCTATGATCCAGAGGACAACGGGAGGATACTCGCTTGAGATTTAGATCTAGTTGAGGAGCGGCGCGAGGAAGCACTCTTGAGAATCAAGTCATATCAGCATGAAATGAAGCGCGAATATAACACGAAGTGAAGCCGAGACGGTTCATCTGGGGAGACCTTGTTCTACAATAGGTTATGGGAAACACGTAAGTGCCTGGGAAAGCGAAGCTTGGGCCAAATTGGGAGGGCCCCTACAAGATTCGTTCCGTCGTAGAATTTGGAGCCTATATCTTGAAGATGCCAACGGAAGAGAGGTACTTTGGCCAAGGAACTCAGCCCACCTCATAATCTTTTATCATTAAGTATTTTGTACCTCCGTTTTTAACAAAATGAATGAAGATTTACTTTTTGACGAATCTTGTGCTCGGCATGGTTCAATGGCATTTTTATTCTCGTAAGACCAAGGCTAGCTCGGCCAATAGATTAGAACAATCTCCAATGGAATTAAAACAATTCCTAAGGGTTCCTAACAACCCATACATGAAGGCCAACTCAGCCCAGATATTAGAACAATCTCTAACGGAATTAGAAAAATTCCTAAGGGTTCTTAACAACCCATAAATGAAGGACAGTTCGACCCAGAGATTAGAATAATCTCGTAACGGAGTTAGAAAAATTCCATTGGGTTCTTAACAACTCCTAGACAAAGGCCAACGCGGTCCAAAGATTAGAACAATCTTTAATGGAACTAGAAAAATTTCCTATGGATTCCTAACAACCCCATGTGAAGGCCTACTCGATCCAGGGAAGGATCACAACCATGGCGTGGGCCAAAGTCGGAGATTTCTCGAAAACATGCATAAAGATCATATAAAATAAAAATTATACATAAAAGGCGAGTAACAAAAAAGAGTAATCAAGGCAATGGAATCAATGAAAGGTTCTTTGTATTAACGCATTTGTATCATTAGATATGATTCTCGGCCTTACAAGTTTGAAAGACAAGCGAGCATCCTAACTTGCAAAATTACAAAGAAAAAAGCAAAGAACAAAAGTAAAAAAGAAAAGTACAACTCTAGGGCTGAGGCTTGGGTGCCGTCATCCACCACCTCGTCCTGGCCTTCCCCTTGGTTGTTGTTCGGTTTCTTGACCACCATGTGGCTGGTGGCTGTGTTATGAAGATCCTCAGGGCGTGCGACGGGGAAAAGAGTCGCTTCGGGGTCGGTGTCAACAGCAGCAGCCAGTCTCATGATTGCTAGGGTGCCATCAGGAAGGATTGTAGGCTCGGCCCGTAATGGAGAGTCGACAGCCAATTCGGACCTCTCTAAGGCCTGTTTGTAGGGCCACTAGTTTGGCCTGGATGCCTCACACCATCTTTATGAGCTCGGCACCACAATCATTATATCCTTCCTGCCAGCACCTGTTTTCTCTGGTTTGGCATTTGGCCTCTATGTCGATGACGATCTTCTTAAAGTTCTCTACCTCGGTCTTGGCAACCTCCAATGCAGCCCTGAGCTCTGCATTGGCTACCGAGGAAATTGATGACTTCTCTTTGGCCTTGTTGGCCTCTTCCTCAACCTTCTTCAACCTCTCCTTCAGGTCTTGTCGCGCTGACGCCTCCAGAGTCTGTTCGGCCTCAACGTCTTTCAGCCTCTACTTGGCCATGGTGAATAGGCCCACCACCCTTTGAGCCTTGGTTGACTGCTCATTGTATCACTCTTGGAGGACGGTGGTGGCTTAAAGATGCTGCAAAAGCAAAGAAAATTGCTCAAGTATGGAAGTATAGAAAGATGAAAAACGTGACGGAGGTTGATAGAGGTTGATACGTACCCCGACGCCGAACTGGAACATCCTCTGAAAGAGGATGGTAGAGGTCTAGGCTGGGTGGTTGGCCATGTCAATGGGAAAGGCGGGCCAATCCCATTGCCAACCTTGGGGCCACCCCCCAATTCTTAGATGGATCACCAACGTAAAGGAGGCGACTGTTAACGAATAGTTCAAGGGCCTATGTGGCAGGGGCAGGGCCCTGTCTCCCTTCAGTGTGCGGCGTGGCAGTAATGGTAATGCCGTCCCCTCGAATGAGGCGGCACTGCTGAGTAGGCCGCTCATCTTGAGGTGGGGGATGACTCCCTAGGCGGCAGCGGTAGCAACAACGGGTAAAGTAGAGGGACATCTCATCTCGGTCGATGTGGTTGGGGGCAGGGGAGGGGACTTTTGGAGGGGTAAGTCCTCAGTGGAGGGGGTACGGCGACCCTCGCGGCGGGCCTGGCTGAGGTACCATCTTCGTCAGTACCCATGGCTGCCTCTCGGAGGTTGAACCTTGTTTTGATTCTTGGCATCGTTGAGGGAGCTAGGTGTGGTTCAATGGAGGCTACTGGTTGGGGTGAGTGGGGGATCTGCTCGGTCCTCTAGACGGCCTTCCTCTTGGCCTTCTTCTTGCACTACTTCTTGTACTACTTCCGATGCCGTGTGATGTGCCGATAGGTAGGATTGTAGTTAAGCAAGACCGAAGGCGAGTGGCCGTGTCTAATTTACAGGCAACGCTGCACTTTTTTGTAGTTGGTGAACCTTTTTCACCTTCTAGTAAGGGATGCCTCTGCAAGCAGAACAACAAAAACACAGTAAATCCAAAATCAAATGAATGTGAGAACGGCAGTAACTGAAAAGAGCTCGGGATCGAACTAATCTAGATTCCCTCAGATCCACGAAATAGCTCGACCTGTTAATGGATCAGATGGGAACTCGAAAGCTCCCCCAACCAAGATCACATCGTCGTCGTATTTGTCCTTGTTAGGGAGGTCGTATGCCACCTTTGAAAGTTACTTTTTTGGCGAAGGTAGTAGTAGGTTTTGTCCTGTTTGGCTATGATATAAGAGTGAAATATCTTGTTTCGTCCGAGATTCAAAATGTACCGACGGTTGATGGTGATCATGCCCATCACAACGCGTATGAAGTTGATGTAGACCTAGTGGGGTGTGAGGCGACACTCTACCAGCATCTCCCTGAGAAAAGGGTCAACTGGGAACCTTACCCCGGCCTCCACTATGGCGGCGATGGGGAAGGCGACCATGTCTCCTACACCCTCAACTGGTTATCCAAGGTCATCTGGGGAAAAATAAATGGTAGTGATAGACTTAGGAATATGGTATTTGGTACGAAAAGCGACCATGGCTGATGGGTGTAACCTCCTTAACGAACTTTCCGGTATTAACCTCCTTAATGAATTTTCCTACCTTCACCATTTGTCCTAGAAAAACAAAAGGAAAAAGAGGAAAAGGGATTTTATTTGCCTAAGAAATACCCACCCAGAAAACAAGTCTAATGACTTTTATGTGCGTGTGGGTCAAATGTGCGACGGAAGAACAAGACAGAGACAGAGACAACGACACTGTGAGATCGAAAGAAAAAGAAGGGGAAAAGAGGATATCCCAGAAAAATGAACTAAAAACACCACTTACAAGCGTTGGTTCGAGATAGCAAGCGACAGCAAAAGAGAGTACGGTGGAGATGACGACTGAGGACGGTGGTTCGGTGAGAAATCCGGAGACAGAAGTAGCGCTTAGATTTGAACAAGGTATGAAAATGGAAAAGGGTTCCTAAATGGAGACCTCGACCCTCTTTTATACTGTGATGGAGATTTGAAATCTTAGTTGCCATTATGACAATCATATCGGGTAAGCAACAAGACGCTTGCCCATCATTGAGAAAAGGCGAAACGATGCCGTATGCGTTAGTCGTGGACCAATCACAAAGCGACACATGGCATGAACAAGTGCAACCGTTTTGAATTCCAAGAGGAGTCATTTTGAATTATGAGAGACACATTGATTACAAATTATCAATGTGTGGGAACAACGAACGGTCTCCCCGAGATCGAAATCTTGGGGCAGGAAACGTCAGCTTCCCCATTGTTGAGCAAAGGAAAGCTGAGGAGCAAATGAACAGGGTCAAATCTGGAGTTCAGCCTGACCCGTCACCAGAAGCAAACTCTGGCCAGGATAGGGTCCGGATTATCAGAACTTGGCTCAATAGAAGAAAGCAGGACGTCTTGCAGGTCGAAGCAGAGGCTTCGAGGGCACGTACCCCGGGACGCGATACTCAGTCTCAGCCAAGGTCGAGGGAGTTCATCCATCTAAGAGTGGCTATGCACGCTGCATTTATGATGATGGGATCGCTATCACATCACATTAAATGTGATGGAAGCCAATCATTTGACATTAAATGCGATAAGATCAACATTTAATGGTTGCACTATAGTCGAGACAATAAAAGCAATGGAGTGGGAACGTGCCGAGTTGAGACACGGTCGGAACAAAGCTTGTTGAATACGTACTATTTAATGAATAATGACCGAGGTGTACAGTGTCAGAGTATGCAGGCTGTACAGACTGAATATGTCATTTTGCTGTGGCAACGCCCACAGCGTGGGCAGATCCTCATTGCCCTTGAGATGGGAAAACGTGTCTGAAGCCTATAAAAGAAAGGGGATGACAGAGCACATGTATGAACAACTCTTTTTTTTTTTTGATAACAGTATGAACAACTCTCTTAAAACCAAAACTTTGCTCAATTTTCTATAAAACATTTCTCTTTCTACTCCTATATTAACTTCATCATTGAAGCAGCTTCTGACAACATGCCGTTGGGCAGTTGACGTGTGTTCATCTGTGCGGATCATCAAACATTCGACAAAATTGTCTTGGATTGGATTCGCCCATTATAAATTCAATTTATGGTTTCACCCCGT
>JAULLF010375592.1:0-11104 GCA_035668175.1 Sarracenia flava
AGTGGATATGTGTTAACTCTGGGAGGTGCAGCAGTGTCTAGGAAATCTTCCAAACAGACTTGCATTGCAAGATCGACAATGGAATCGGAATTCATTGCCTTAGATAGAGCAACTGAAGAAGCAGAATGGCTTCAGAATCTCGTGGAAGATATTACAGAATGGATGAAACCTGTGCCTGCGATTTGTATATATTGTGATAATAAATTAGCAATTGGAAGAACACAGAACACCATGTATAATGGTAAGTCTAGACATATTTGTCGTAGACGCAATACCATTGGACAACTTCTCTCAAATGGGATTGTCACAATCGACTATGTGAGGTCAAAAGACAATATTGCGGATCCGCTAACTAAAGGGTTAAACCGAGAGCAAGTTGATACAGCATCGAGAGGGATGGGGCTAAAGCCTATGTTGAAAGTTGGCAAATGGATACCCAACCTAGCTGACTGGAGATCCAAAGAACTAGGTTCAAAGGGACAACTAAGTTATGTTTGACTAAGTGTGATCACTGTGGGGGTTACACCCTCCTGTCCATTCCTATGATGCAAACAGTGATACCCGTGGGGGATAGAGGTTAAGCAATGACTTTTAATGACTCTTATGCGTTGGCTTGCCAAGCGGAGTATTACAGGATACTCTTAATTAAGCAGTTACCTATGTGAATGTGAAGTGGGGCCGCTTCTGCGAGAATTGAGAGGGCTAAATTCTCAAGAGCATTCACTGAACCAGGCGAGTGTTCAGGGCCAAAACAAACACAAACGTGAGAACTGAATTGTGCTAGGAGAAACTCCTAGGTGAAATCCGTTGACTCAATTTACATTAACGACAGAACAGTTCAAGACTTGAAGTTCACTGTCCAGCTAGTAAATCCGATGGATTCTCACAAGGGAAGGCTCAAGGCCAAAAGCTACCTATCCTATACAGGGGCTCATCCATTGATCTCTTTTAAAAGTCTGCGTTGTACTTTGCATCAGTTGATATACTTCATTCATGTGGAGGACTGTTGGAATTATGTGGGAATTGAGCCTTTCTACATTCCACCATGTGGGAATAATGTGAAGCGTCTTCCACTAGGGACCTTCCCTCTCCCCACCTCCCACATAAACTCATAATTGAATGAGAATTGTGCAACTTTTGGTGTTCTTGAGCCTCTTGAGTTGCTCTCTTGGTGTCTATATAAGGATGCTATGGAAAGCTTGGAAAGACACAGAAAATTCAAGAATACTTTCAAGTTCCGATTCCTCCTCCTTCCGAGTTTTTATTTTTCATTTGAGAGAGATCAAGTGCAGTTTTCGTTCGTCGTTCGGTCAAAAGGTGTGTTTCTCTGGTCGAAGATAACCCGTTGTATCTTGGGAGACAGATGCCGGCGCAACCTCAAGCACAATCGGAGGCGGTGAATCTGTTTTAAGAAGACCGTATGAAATACGGGTCTCGGGTTCCACTATCCTTTTTATTTATTTCTAGTTTATTATTTCATTTATTTGTTGTAATTTCTTTTCCATGCAATTTGTATATGTTGGATGAATAATATAATTTGAGAATTTGTTTTTGTATCAATTTTTCAACAAATACAATTTGTACAGACATTTATACATTATAAATAAATTATCTACCACCCACCCATTGGGAAAAAAATTATTTAAATGCAATGCAATCATATAAATGCAACGGTTCGCTGTGTTTTCTCATATAAATGCAATCATAAACCACTTAACGGAAAACTATCAACAAGCACAATTATAGAGCATTAACCAATTTTTAAATACAAAAATCGATTCCTTCCATGATATTTGTGCATAAAAATAAAAGCATTAAATTATTTTCACATTGTAGCTGATAAATAATAAATTAATATTAAAATATATATAATTATTGAAAATAGGTTTTTTAAAATTTTTAAATAAACAAATTAATTTTGTATTAAAATTACAACAAATCATCTACTTAAAATCATAAGTTTACAACTTAAAAAATATCTATAATTTCTACTTAAAATTAGAATTATTAATTTTAAATTACAATTTAAAATTTTAAAATTTAAACTACCCCAAACACCCTCAGCTAGTCATGCCTTAGTTGGTCGATAGCATCTGTCAAGTTAATTGGTCCCATACCGTAATATTTTGATGTAAAACCCCACACCCGCAATCTATTAAATTAAGGATTCGGTTGTTGGAATATTGTTTTTTTTTTAATTTCAAAATATATTTTTATGATCGGATTCGTTTATTATGTATAACTTATCGAGTTTTGTATTTATATAAATATTGATAATCTAATATCGGTAACTAATTAACAGAATATTATTTATTTAGATTTTTTTCTCAAAATTATAATGTTTATTTATTTTGAGAAAAATATTGTTAAAAAACTGTTATTCTAACAATTAGTCATCGATATTGGATTATACTAATTTCTTACATGGATACTAAACTCGATGATTAATACATAATGAACGAATCCAATCATAAAAATATATTTTGAAATTAAAAAAATAAAAAAAAGCAATAGCACCGAATTCTAAATTAAGATCCACTGAATGTATTTTTAGCAATTCTACATGTAATATTAAAAAAATTGCATTGCATAATTTAATACCCTTCTATCTGTCTTCTAAAATCTGAAAAGGTGGATTTGAAAGAGTTTATATTTAATAAATTAATAAAATATCTCTATTCTTATTTAATAATATTTAAGATGAAATTTTTAATAATTTAAATTATTCATATTATAAAAATTATTAAAAATAATTTTCATACAAATAATTAATGTTGTTGTCCGATCTTCGTTCTCCTTGGTTTGTTCCGATTACCTACAAAATAGGGAGGTTGGGTGACACTGGTGTAGTGTCGATCAAAGGCCATCCGATGATCATGTCAGTTTTCAAATATGAGATTAGTGTTCTTTGGGGGAAGATGAGAGAGTAGAAAGAGAGCTTGAGAGAGAGAGAGAGAGAGAGAGAGTTGTTTACCACCTTATGCTTATATAGATAATAAGCTTGAATGTTGCCCTAATCAGTTTTGGGTCTCATCTATCATGTGTGGATCTCATTTGTCCCATATAGATCTTATAGTAGAAATGTTCATGTATCCGTAGCTAGACCACCTGGTTTAGTATCATATATATCGATATCAATTAAAAAAATTACTTTATACCCAAAGTTTTAACTTGAAAGTTAAAGTTATCAAACAATCATTTTGTAACTAATTTAACTTTTTTTTATTAAAAATACAAAAAAAAATCAAAAAAACTTATTTTACCTAAAGATTAATTTTTAAGTTAGTTCGCTATGAGACAACCTGCATGCAAAAAAAAAAAAAAAGTAATTTTATCTTTTACAACTTATCTCTCTTATTTTAAAACTCCCCTCTGTTTTGGCCGCCAATCGCAATCTACCAGTCTCTCTCAAACGTACGTAAACCAGATTCATTGCAGATACCAGAGCGAGAGAGTATAAACATAGAACATAGCACTATATATGTATATGTGTGTATAATATATATATATATATATATATATATAGAGAGAGAGAGAGAGAGAGAGAGGGAGAGAGAGAGACAGATGGCGCAAAAGAGTTTTGTGATTGAGGTGGAGCCGGCTAAAGAGGCGAAGGATGGGAGGCCTTCGATTGGACCTGTATATCGAAGTGTACTGGCGAAGGATGGTTTTCCACCGCCGATTGAAGGCATGGATAGCTGTTGGGACATTTTCCGGTGAGTTTCGACGTTGATTTTATGAGAAAAATCTCTGTGAATCTCAGTTTTAGATTCGGTGAATTCGAATCAAATGCCTTGAAATGATGCGTTCTAGACTTTTTACGCAATAAATGCGGCTGTAATGCGTTCGTCAGGAGAAATTATTGGATGTCATTCGGGCACCAAGTTGTTCGGGGTGGTATCCTATCCCAATACCAATTTGACAATACATTAAAAATCCATCCAAACCCCTTTTAAACAGCATTCTCTCACTTTGGGTTTAACATTTCCGTTCTCTCACAGCGTCTCTTCTCTCTCTTCAAAATCTACTAAAGGATTCGAATAATTTTTCAAGGATACGATTTCTTTATTCAAAATACTTTCTTCAAAATTTGCTAAACGATTCGAATCGCAAGGAGGGGGATTCGAGTTAGGGCTTGAGTTTTGTTCGAATAAGAGAAAATGATTTGAGTGAGATAAGAAAAAACGGAACCGAGTATATGTATATATATATATATATATAAGAAACAGAGTTCGAATCATGTAAGAAGGATTCGGATTAATTTTATAAATATTGAGAAGTGAATCGAATCGTTTTACAAGGATTCGAAACCAAAAGAGGTTTAAACAAGAAAAGGAATCGATTCGGTTATAGAGGATTCAAATGAATTTTGCGAAAAATAGAAAATGATTCGAGTCTTTGAAAAAAGAACCGAATCGGCTTTAGATAAACAGGAGAAAAGGATTCAAATCTTCGCAAAACAAATCGAGTCAAATGATCAAAAACCACAAAATGATTCGAGTCTGAGAAAGCAGAATCGAATCCAGGATATAAAACAAGAATGGTTCGAATCTAAGCTTCACAGGGTTTGACACAAACAGCAAGGGTTCAACACAAAATCTCAAAGGGTTCGACACTTTTGAGCAAAACCACAAAGTTTCGAACTTTGAGAGTAAATGTCTCGACACAAACATATAAAGTGTCGACACTTTATCAAGTGTATAAAGGGTTAAACGGAAATGTTAAACGGAAAGTAAGAGAATGCCGTTTAAAAGGGGTTTCACCAGTTGGATGGATTTTTAATATACTGTCAGCTTGGTATTGGGTTAGGATACCACCTAAGCCCGAACAGCTTGGTGCCCGGACAGTATCCAAGAATTTCTCGTTCGTCAGTGCTCTACATGGGTTTTTTTTTTTTTTTGATCAAGCTTGAGCCTTAAACCCCGCTCTGCATGGTTCATTGGTACGAAATGTTCACTAATTTGGTGAAGTGACATTGTTGTTTAGTTCTTTCTGGACTATGAATTCGAAGGGAAAAAAATGATAAGTGAAAGAGATCCGGACACAGATCCGTATTTGTGTGTAGCATTTGCTATAGCGATTTAGTTTGTGGATATCAAACTGAGTATTGACTTCGTTATGTGAAGTCGTGAACTTCGGGGGAATTCGAATGTTCTATGACTGCATATGCTCTAATAGCACTTAGCCTTAGTTTTGCCAGAAAAGTTTTTTTTTTCTTTTTTGTAGATTTTTTGTTTTTATTGCCTTTTTTGGATTTTTTTTAAAAAAAATTTAAATTTTGACCTTCTCAATTTCGCGTGTCACGAGACTAATCTAAAAGTAGGAGTGGGTATGAGTTGATTTGGATCGGTTTGAAATTTAATCCAAATCCGAACCGATCAATACCGATTTTAAAAATTTGGATTCAGAATCGAATCATTTATGTGTTGGAACCAAACAAACCCAATCCAATCCAATCGAAATTAACGGCAACGGGTTGGACCTAGGGTTCTCTTTCTTCACTAATCATACATATTATCTAATATCAATTTAAATTATTTAATAACCAAAATAATATTAAATTAATAATAATGCAATTCTCACACAAGATTAACCAACTCCAAACAAATATCCAGATTAAAAACATTCTTAAAAACAATCCAATTGTATCTTTGTTAATTTATGTCTTGTTTCTACTTTTTGTTAAACTAATTAATTTATTTTTTATAAATATATATAACTTCGGGTCTTAGGTTGGGTTGGTTTATGAAAATAGTAACCCGAGAATCGACTCAACTAGATTGGTTCAAAAAAAATTAGACTCAGAACTAATCCATTGAAAAACTAGATTGGTTCATGGGTTATTCGGGTTTTTTGGACACCTCTATCCAAGGACGGATGCGGGATTTTTATTTTGGGGTAGCGAATGATTATGTAACAGTGTAAGGAAAAATCTTAGGGAGGCGAACCTATATAATTTTTAAATTTTCAAAAAAAATCTTAGGGTGACAAACCTATATAATATTTACAAAATTATGAATAATACTACTATAATAATCTAAAAAATTCAAAACCTAGGGGTAGCGGTCGCCTCCATCCGCCGCCCCCTCGGTCCGTCCTTGCCTCTATCTAAAAATATGTTTGATTAAGAGTTGAAAAAAAAATTGATAGAGACAAAAAATTATATTTACATTTCTCTTATTATGTCTTCTAGAAATTTTTGATTTTTTACTTTTTAGATTTTTCGTGGCAACAGAAATCTAAAAAGCATATTCATCTTCAGTTAATCGGGGAAAAAGTTATCTAAATATAAAAAAATTATATAATAAAACTAGACCAAATGTTTGCTTAGTTATTCTAGAAAGAAGATTCTTTATGACATTTATATCACTGCAATTCTCAAAGAAGATTCTTTATAATATTTATATCACTGTAATTCTTCCTGTGTGCATCTGCCAATAATGTTTAATTTTCCTGTTACAGCATGTCCGTGGAGAAATATCCCAATAATCCAATGCTTGGGTGTCGGGAGATTATAAATGAAAAGGTATGTTTCCTGTCAAACAAATTATGTGTACTTTTTGGTAACTTTACCTTTTGTGCCTTGTTTTGGATTTGTTAATAATTGTTTTTCTATTTATTTATTTTTGCTTTGCAGCCTGGTAAATATGTGTGGCTAACTTACAGAGAAGTATTTGACATAGTAATGAAAGTTGGATATTCTATCCGCCGCTGTGGCATTGAGGAAGTAAGCAGCTATCTGTTATTAAATATAGTCTATTAGTAAAATACAAAGGTTTGAAACCTCTGTTCAATGTGGAGCCTGCTGAAACCAGCTTGCCCTTAAGGAGCAAAATTCACTTCAGAAGGGCCTAGCTTAAGCTTTTATATGGGTTTAAACAATGTATTAACTGTTTACCTTGGTAGATTTTGATGCTTAACCTACTTTATGCTGGTAGGCTTTTATTTATTTTATTATTTTTTGAGGGTGAGTGGTGGGTAAATGGATGCTCTACTAGTGTTATACGATTAAGTCCTTGTGCTTTTGCTCGCCTGCCATTTTATGCATTGGTTACTATTCCGCTTTTGTGCACATCTCTGTTGAAGCGCTCTTGCTGTTTCATATTTAAGCCAAGGAAAAATTAAAAGACTGAGGAACTATTATCACAAAAGTGAATTTGTGAATATTACATTTTGATTTTGTTGACCTCTTGTTTTAGGGAGGACGATGTGGTATCTATGGTGCCAATTGCCCATAGTGGATTATGAGCATGGAGGTATTTCTTTTACACCTCTCTCTCTCTCTCTCTCTCTCTCTCTCTCTCTCTCTCTCTCTCTCTCTCTCTCGGGGAGATCAATTGAGGGGCAAGGCCAGGCTATGTTTGAAACCATCTGTTCTGTACCTCTTTTTCTTTCTGGAATTGAAGCATGCAATTTCTCTGACTTTTGAGCACAATACATTTGTACTGTATGCAATTTGGAGGCCCTCCGCAACTCTTCTATTCATAAATTCATTGTCATATGAAATGTACACTAGCTTTAATAGCATTTTTGGTAAATAATCTTTAGATGTTCATAAGGCTCATTTATGATCCCAAAATGAGTCCTCACTATATATAGTTGTTACCGCCCTCTATCTTAGAAAGCTAGAGAAACAAATAAATCTATTTAGCAAATTACTTTTGATTGACCTACTCCTCAGATAGCTTCATGGTGTGGTGTGAGGGCTTTGGGACAAATCAACGCATGTATGGTTTTTGGGATTGATCTCATAATCATAATTGTTTTTATTTTTTTTTTGGAAAATCTCATAATCATAATTGTTAAATTGGGATACAAATCGTGTACAGTTTTTTATTTTCTCGAATGGTATATCGTAACATTGTAATATAACACAAACATCTTGTAAGAATAAAAATATTAAATAATGTTAGTCAATAATATTATGAAATATATTTCTCAAAAAGAAAAATGTGTGAACAATACTTAATTCATATGAAATACAACAAAAAAGTTATCACAACTAAATGTATTATTATAACCCCAATCATGTTTATCGTATATAATTTGTTATTTGTATTGTCTTAACATACTTTTGAAATATTAAAAATTTCTTGTATAACTTTTAAATTTTCAACTAATTTGTTCATAAGAGACAATTATACCAATGTTAGCGGTCATAACTCAAATGTCCCGATAAACTTACCATTGTAGGAGTAGATATTTTTGATGATTGGAAAATAAAGAAAAGCTACTTTTAATATCTTAACAATGCAAAACTTCTCGTTAATATCTATTTTTGCAAATTTAATTCATCTAAAAGTGTAAGTATTATTATATTGAATGTATCACATCATATATCACATATTTTGTTTTTGATAACCGGGGTGTTCGGGCCAGCTTACGCGCACCTCGACTAATCCCCGGGGCTTTGAGAGAATCAGCCGGACATATCCGCAGTGGTCCAAGGGGTGAATTGCTTTAACTTTGAGTCATCAGGTCAATCCATTGGGTTATCATATGTCACATATTGCATATGTGATATATTACAATTTATGACATATATCACATATTGCATATTATATATCATAAATTGTATGTGTATCCTAATATGCATTTTAGATAATATATGATATGTTATATGCATCAAATTTTCCGTTTTAATGTATGGAATCATAAGAGTGAATCTCCTCCCTAAATACACTCTATCAGTAGCCATCCACACTACTAAGTGATGACATACCGCTAAAAGTGGCTAAGATGGGCTAATCTTTTCCATATTGAGTCGTAGTTGGAGCAGGCAAATAATTAGCCTGACCCAATACATGAAGTTAGGAGTGGATGGCTAAACCGTCTCATGTTGGGCAAAAGGTTGTCACAGAGGAACGACTGTGAAATGACTATTCCCCCTTCCATTGAAGTAGGGACGGTTTTAATGTTTCTCGTTATTGTACTATAAATAAATAATAAAATCAAGTAAAGCTTACTCCGTAGAATAATAGTTAAAACCAAGTATCGTTCCAATGGGGCAAGAAGGCTAGTTGCAATATCATCAGATTGGCCCTTAAAATTAATCTGAAATAGAAATTGTTTGAATTTATGAGATACGATTAAATGATTTAATATATCAAAAACTAATCTAAAAGATTTTAAAATGTGAAAAATTTTAGAGATTCAAATCCACTCTAGCCTCACAAAAATGAACTTATACCTGGTACAAAAATGTCAAAATAAGGGTTACGTACTTTTTCACAGATTTAAACTATTTACTCGCACAATATCCGTTATGGCTACAAGTCTTATAAGAGTTTTCAAGAGAATTAATGAAACTAAACCTAACATAGATTGTCTTAGGCGGTATGGATTGTCTTTAACAAGTTCGGCACAACTTCTACTCACAAAGCATAACCTATCTCATGTTTATATCATGTTCACAAATAAAACAACGTATAACTCGATATTTGTAATAACAAATAAATAAATATCAAAACCAAGAACAATATTTATATTGAATAGGCAAAACTTATCACGAGTTATACAAATAGAGTAAATAGAATAAAAACCATACTCAAGTATAAAGTTCAAATGCCACTCCTCTTGGATTTTCATCAAAAATCTTAAGAGAAGGCAAAGCCGCTGATGTATGTAGGTGATGATGCTGAGTTTCCGACCAATCGTGTCATTGGAAGATTTTTGGAGGTAACTGTCGCCTTTCTTCCTCATCTTTTCACATATTAGAGAACCCCTAACACTGAGTTAAGGTTTAGATTTTATAGACCTCGCCAATTGGGTTCGCTAGAGCTGAAATTTGTGCACTTGTCGTAAAATTCGTTCAGACGGGGGCCTGGCGGATTAGTAAATAGACCCAATGAGAGCCGAAGAATTGGACAAACCGTTCAGTTGATAGAGACGCTAGATCTGGCGAAATCATCTAGTCACATATCCCACTTCCTTAACGGGAAAGGAGCCAAGTCACTCGCCCTATTTCTAAGCATATGTATTTTCTTCTCTCTCTGAATTAAACTTTTCCTTGACATAATGGTTCAGTTTCAACTAGTATCCCAAGTCGGATCGGGGACCGGATGAATTTATGTGGCGAGCTTCATTATTCATTCTTTTCAAGCTTGAATCAACCTTGGACTTCCTGAACACTTTAACCTTCAATTAAGCTCCAAATTGCTTCCAAATGGCTCGAATGACCTGAAACCATTAACCAATTGGCCACACTAATAGCATATACTTGATTTGGATGAGTGATAGTGAGATAGTTGAACTTTTCAAAGATATGTTTACCACATCGAATAAGAAATATGCTGATATTCTTGATGTAACAGCAAAGGCAGTTCGACCGTATACAATACATGGGATTCGCCTTTGCTTTAAAGAGCGGCTAAGTCTTACCACTATTATTGCTTAAGCGTATACATCCACATCCACAACATATGCACTCACTAAGCATTAGTAATTTAGTAGAATAAAGTTCATACGCTTAAATGAAGCTCTACCCATGGTTTTAAAAATCGGCCGCCACCGTTACGTAACGCCGTTACGTAACGGTTTCGGCCGATTTTGCGGTGTGACCAGAAATCGCAGGTGTAACGGCCGTAACGGGCCGTTACGTAACGGTGGCGGTGCTGTGTAACGGTGAAAAACGGCCGTTACGGCCCGTTTCGGACGATTCGTTTCAGGGAAGAAGACGAGTCGCGACGAGAATCAAGGATCGAGCTCGGAATCAAGTTTCAACTCACCTGGAATCTGGAGAAGACGAGTCGCGACCATCAACGATGGAATCTGGATCGCGGGAGAACCCTAGGCGAGTCGCGATCATCGACGGTGGGAATCTCGATCATCGACTGTGGAATCCTGATCATCGAACGTGGGAAGCGGCGGTGGCTGTTGAAACCCTAGTCTGTTTTAATCTCGATCGAGTGTTGGTCCAGCTGTGTTAATTTTTTTTTCCTTCTTTTTTTCCTTTACCGACTGTGTTAATTTTTTTCCTTTTCTTTTTTCCTTCCTTTTTTTCTAAACCCTGGTTCCTTTTTTTTTCCCTTCTTTTTTTCCTTTACCGACTGTGTTAATTTTTTTCCCTTTTCTTTTTTCCTTCCTTTTTTCCTAAACCCTGGTT
>JAULLF010376690.1:0-11100 GCA_035668175.1 Sarracenia flava
AACCCAACAGGACCGTGCTGTTGGGATGGATAACGGCATAGAGCCGTTTCCTTCTAAATACTCACTACCTTCCGTTTGTAATAGTGTTTTTTAATTTTTTTTATAAATATTTAATATTTTGTTATTTATAATATGTTTTTAAAAATAATTTAAATGAAATGATTTTTTAACAGAACTTGTCATAGAAAATTTTGAAAATAAAGATATATCAAAAAAATAATTAATTGTCTTTTAGTCTATGTATGTTAAGATTTATAAAAGGCCAGGATGAATTATTAATTCAATGGGCTCTTTTATACCATATTTTCTTGTTATGGCTTTGGCCGACCTACCAATTCGGTTGGGCATCTCAATCCCATCCACAATAGGATTAATAATATTAGGCAACACGCTTTACTTGTGATCTATTTTGGATGAACTATTAATCGTGTAAGAGATGGAATCGTTTTTGATAGATATATATAAATATCCTTAAATTGAGTTCAAAGAATCAGCATAAATCTGTATAGTTAAAATCTGACCCATACATCTGCTCAGCCCAATACCATAATTAACGTCAAGAACGTACGCTCATCACGGGATAGGCTCAGGAGATTATTTAAACCACGGACTTTCGTATACTGATCAGTCAAACCTATACATCGTGGCTGATTAATAATGTCACCTATACACTGCTCAGTCTTGAAAACATTCCCCGAGTAGCCTCCTTATGATCTGGACGAAACGAAACTACAAAATTGCCCATGGGGTCAGGTCGACTATGCCGACCAGTTGAAAGGTTGACCTGTGCAGGTTATCCCCGATCGGCCAACTTGAACCCACGAATCCCGCACGAGTTGGGATTCCGGCTAAGAGTATGGCCCTTAGGGACCACGTGACACGTGTCAAGATACAAGTAAATCCTACCAGAACAGTTAAAGAGAATATCTTCCCCACGATCTCACAATCACAAGATATGGGAATATCCACAACCTTCCATATACTTTTACGGAAGAAATATCTACAACTGGCAATCACGTTGTTAGGGCACCATGTGTCAACCACTCTAACAGAGATATATAAGCTAAAGGTAATCAAGAGAAAAGGTAGGCACTCTTCTTCTTAAAAACCCTAGCAACAATTTCCTTCTATTACATTCTTCTCCTATCTTGATTCACGACTGACTTGACCATCGGAGAGGGCACACCGAAAATCCTTCTGGCACCCTGTCAAACGTGTTTATTGGTTTCGTAGGCCCAATGAGCTCATTGTTGGATCCTTCTAGATTATGATGCTATCATTTGGCACCATCTGTGGGAACTTTATTTCTTTTTGATAGTATTAAATTGCCTTATGGTCCGCACCAGATCGATAGCCGGTGAAGACCACCCAAATAATCCACCCACGGAGATCCCACATCATATCCCTTCCACTGTTCCAATGTAGCAACAATTCTAGCAGCTCACTTAAGGAATCTTCCAATTGGTTCAACAGAACCAAGAATTCATGTAGCAAATGCGAGGACTAACGGAGTCGAAGGAGCCGACTCATGACAATCTAGAGACACGACGCACTGAGATGGGAGCCAACAATCCTCGAAACCCTTGCACTGACGACGAAGAAGTGGCCAGTAAGACCGACGCTGGTTTGGGAGCCTCTCCCAGAGGAAACCCCCTGCCAATCTTAAAACGAAAAAGGTAGAGTCCTCCGAAGTCTATACAATGGTAAACGAGCAATTAAGGGAAGTCAAAACCCAAATGGATGAGGTGATGTGAGCGATGAATGATAAGACCCCATCCAGTATTGACGACGGGGGAAATAAGCTAGAATCCTTATTCACACCCTCCATAATGGACGACCCCCTGTCTCCAAAGTTCAAGATGCCTCAGGTGGATTCATTCAATGGCTCCACAGATCCCGTTGACCACCTCGACACTTATCGCTTAATGTTGTACCAAAGGAAATCACGTGTCGAGATTTCCCCATCACTCTCAGAGGACCAGTTAAAGTCTGGTTTGCTAAGATCAAATCATAATCGATTGAGTCCTTCAACCAGCTCAGCAAAATATTCGTAAGTCATTTCATCGGAGCAGAGAGATACCGGAAACCAGCAACTCCTCTCCTCAATGTCAAGTAAGGGAAATGAGAGTCCCTTTGTGCTTACGTAAACCGCTTTAACCAGGAAGCCCTCCAAGTGGACGGGGGAGACGACAAGATAGTGATGGCTGCATTCATTGGCGGTTTGTTGCCGTCCCGTTTTCTCTTTTCCTTATCTAAGTCGCCACCAGAGAATATGACGGAGCTCATGCTAAAAGCTCAAAAGCATATGAATGCTAAAGACGCTATGAAGGCAAGGCGCCATAAAGTACTGGATGAATCCCCATAGCCAGAGAAAGGAAAGAGAGAACTAGAGCAGAGATCAGCAAAAAGGGTTGCTGACCATGACCATGGGAGGAAAAATGATTAGCCGCAAGGGAGAAGAGACGAGCTTAGGTTCCACCACTTCACCCCCTTAATTCCCCCTAGAGTAGGTCTTAATGTATATTCGAAGAGACCCAACCGTCAGATGGCCCGAGAAACTGAAGTCACCACATACAAAGCGTTATAAGAACTGGTACTGCCAGTTTCACAAATACCATGGGCACGATACCGAAGATTGCTTTGATCTGAAGCAAGAGGTAGAAAGGATGATCCAGGAAGGGAAGCTTGATTGCTTCCTGGTCGACCATGCGAGACGAGACGTAGACCAGCAGAACAACCCTGGACAACAACACCGTGACTAACGGAACCCTGAGAAGAAAGATGGGGAGCTGAGGCAAGGTAATCCCCACCTTGAGATCAGAACCATCGTCAAAGGATTTACCGGAGGTGGAACCACCAGTTCGGCATGAAAAGCCTTCGCTAAAAGATTGAGGAATGACCAGGGGAACCGAGCAGCAACCAGCCCCGGTCAGTGGAACCCACCACTAGGGCTTACAAGTTAGTTTTTTCTGAAGAGGACAACCAATCAGTACAACACCCACATGATGATCCACTCATCATTAGCATTCTGATCAGCAATGCCATGGTCAGACGTGTCCTGGTGGACATAGGGAGCTCGACGGATATACTTTTTACGAGTGCGTGGATTTTACAGGAGAAAAAGTATACCCTTTGGGGACCATCCAACTACCAGTTACCTTGGGAGATGGGCACGTCAAAGCCCCCAATATGTTGACCTTCCTTGTAGTGGATACACCATCCGCTTACAACGCAATCTTGCGTCGAATAACCTTAAACCAGTTTCAGGCCGTCGCATCCACATACCACCTTATGATCAAGTTCCCGGGGGAGGAAGGGATAGGGTATGCGAGAGGAGACCAGCGATCTACCCGATAATGTTACGTCACCTCTTTGAAGGGGGGAATTAGTGCTACGCAGAACTAGCGGATACCCCATATCAAGAAGAGTTCATTCAAGGATGGAGACACAGTGCTACACAGAACCACACTAATGACCAAAAGCCATGCCGACAGGAAGCTAGGACTCAAGTGGGAAGACTCACATCTTGTTAGAACTCAAACGAGTAAAGCCCAACGTCATTGGCAAAATTGTAAATGCATGTACTAGTCTGACCACCTCATGAGATTAATGTAGTAAACATTATACTTTATATTTAAACTCTACTATATTCTACTTTTGTCAACAATATGTTGTGCTTGTTTAGTCGACTAACTACGTAGCATGCTGAAAGAAAACCCCTATGCCCA
Source organism: Sarracenia flava (assembly GCA_035668175.1). Taxonomy (NCBI): domain Eukaryota; kingdom Viridiplantae; phylum Streptophyta; class Magnoliopsida; order Ericales; family Sarraceniaceae; genus Sarracenia; species Sarracenia flava. The sequence goes on from JAULLF010376690.1 coordinate 3,729, forward strand.
CTAAAGTAGGGATGAGAACAAGATCTCTCGGCCCGGACTGATCACTCCTTGGAGCTGTGCTGAAAGAAGACCTTTGTGCCCACTGAAGCAGGGCTGAGAACAACATCTCTCGGCCCAGACTGATCAGTCCCATGAGGTGTGCTGAAAAAAGAACCATGTGCCCACTTAAGCATGGCTGAGAACAAGATCTCTTGGCCCGAATTGGTCAGTCCCATGAGGTTTCCTATTCAAGATCCCTATACTGAAGGTACAGACCAACCTTTGAGAACTACTCAACTAACACTTAATGGAACAAATGAAAGCATTGAACGAGGTGCTAATATCAAAAAATGCAAGTGCAAGTGTCAACACACAAAGGCGAAAGCCAACTAAAGCCGTTAGCAAAAAGTAAAATCCAACAAATGCGAAAGAAAATACGAAAGGTTAGAAAGAAATATTCATCCACAACCCATGGCTTGGGGAATCAAGGTGTTCCCAACACAGGCACGCAAAAATGCTAAGTGTATCACCAAAGCTAAATGTATCATCATGAAAAGTATGCAGAACGTGCTGAACAACATTTGCGACTTAGAGAGTTAAAATGCCCTCAACACAGGCCAAGAACAAAGAGTACTTGTTTGAAGATGAAAGTCAGATATAAAGAAAAATAAATATCACTAGATAGGGTCCTTCACTTCGGGTTGGTCAGCTGGAGCATCTAGAATGGCCAGGTCCACAATTTGCGCCCTTTCCTCCAAAGGGTGCTGATCCACCTCTTCATAAGCAACCGGGGTGGCAAGGACATTTTGGTCAGCTGGAGTAGTGGTCAACGCGGGAAGAGATGGCTCAGGAAGAGTGGCTTCAGCCAGCCTGGGCACCTCTTCATTTCCTGCCACGAAGGAAGGCTCCTCTTCGTTGGGTTAGATGAGAGAAAAGTCGAAAAACGGAAACATGGGTTAGGCCTGATTCTGGAAAGCTTTATAGCCATTATCCCAGTATTTTGCGATCTTGTACTGCACGTCTTCATTTTTCATATGCTCATCAATTCTCTACTGCACCAATGTGTTGAATTCATCAGTCTTCACTAGGGCAGAAATACCCACCGCTCGCTCGCGTGCCCTTTCCAGCTCAAATGCACGAATAGTACCTTCTAACTGAACCATCTGGATCTTGGCCTTCTTTAGCTTGGCCTGAAGTTTGTGTTTCTCCTCAGAAGCCATCCTTTAGACTTCAATACCCCGCTCGACCTTAGCTTTAAGTTGAGACACTTCAAGCCTCAATTACCTGTTCTAATCGCGGGCCTGGTTCAAGTCTGCTACTGAGCGATGCTGGTTTCTCTCAACCGCCTTCCAAGCTGAGTTGTATTCTCTCATCTTCATGACAGAATGATACCCCAAAGAGAAGAACCATGGTGTAAAAAATGTACAAACTTTCTTCAAAAGAAAATACTAATAATACAACATGTAGAGGGGTACCTTAGCAGTCTTTTAAGAAAATCGGTCAACCATGACATTAGGAGAGAAGGCCTGCATAACCTCATTTTCTTTCTTGGTAAGAGCCCTCTCAAAGGCTTCCAGGGCAGAGGATCTTTCGACGAAGATGGTGCTCTCGTTGTATGCGGGGGCCACAATTGGTTGCTTGTCTACTTTACTCTTTGTCACCACCTCAGAATGATGGACTTCGATTTCTTGCCCTATAGTGGGCCTATCGCCCATATGTTCTCGGCTAGTGGAAGTCCCCGGCCCCCGATCAGGGGATTATCCCATCTAAACAAGGACACCTAGCTGCTCAGCCACAGCGATCCTTAAATGCTTCGATTGAGGATCAGCATCCCTTGAACCTACGCGCCTTGACCTGTCCCTTCTACTTAAGATGCCCGACCTTAATCTGTCTATGTCATCCTGATTTTCTCTTGGTATTTCTTCTGCATCTCCTTTAGTTAGGCGCCCTACACAACATAACATTAGGTCAGGCGTAAACTAGTACTTAAGCAACAGGGAGTGCGACAACGAAGAAAACAAAATAGTTCACCTAATACCCTATGGACCCCTCCACTTTCTACTAAACGATGAACGTTAAGAACACATATTGAGGGTTTGAGGCCAATGAGATACTCACTCAAGCTTTCTAGTGTGACTAGAGTCACCAAGTTATGGTTTTCGTGTCCCATAACGGCGTCGATGCGCCACGCTGCTCAGTCAAAAAGGACAGTCTTCTAGCATAGTCGTCTTTCAGAAGAGGGGCCCAAGTCCTAGGTACGCATTTAGCTGCGCCAGACCAGTCCTCACAGGACTGCATTTCCCATCCCAGGTCAGAAACGAAGAAAAAACATTCCTTCCAGTGCTTGTTCGATGACGACATATTCTGGATCAAGCCCCGACGCTCACGAGCCTGTAAACTCATATACCGTGTGAGATGCTCAACTGGCTTGTAACACTAGAAGAACTCCGCGAGGGTAAGAGCACGCCTATTTATCACCTCCTAAAGAATCATGCTCCCAATCAAGATCTTCCAGGCATTGGGCACCAATTTGCCTAGGGAGATGTCCAGAAAATCGAGGAACTTCCTAATAAAGAAGGGAATGGCGAACCTCAACCCAACTTGTAAAGCCCCTTCGTAAAAGCATATTTTTTCGCCCAAGGGCATACATGCCCTCTCTTCAAGCCTTGACGCCCTGAGAACCGTTGAATCAGGGACATGATACAAAACCCTAATCTGCTCTAAATCGTCATCTTAGATACTAGACATCTTCGTTTGTGCTGAGAATGAAGCAAGTTCTTGGGTTTTCATTGAAGATGGAGGGTTGACCTCACCCTCCCTAAACCTATTACCGGAGGGTTCGGCTTCACCACCACAGTTCCACCGCATAACCAAATCCTCCCTTTGGGAGTCTAATGAGGAGGGTTCATCCATGAGTTGAAACCCTTGACTGGGGAGGCGAACCTCAGGGGAAACGACAGTCAGGGGTTAGGGGTTTTGTGGTCCTTGAAGGTTTCTTACTCGAGAAAGGGCCTCTATGGATGACAAACTACTGGAAACCCCCAGGATTTTGTAAATGTTGCTCTTCCTCGGAATGGGAGTATATTACGAATGGATTACTATGAGGGAACATGAATCCCCTTTGAAATTCAAAGGTATGTGCAAAAATTAGAAAAAAGATAGAGAGAGAAGTATATGGGAGATGCGTACCAGGCCTTGTTCGTAAATAATGGCGGTATATGCCTCCGGGGGATTTTTCTCCACAAAGCGACGGTTAGATTGGATGAATTCGAATGAAAGTAAACCCTTTCCAAACTCATGTCCATTCATCTCAAACTCGACAGTTGGCAGAGAATCAGAACAGCTTTGTAATGATTATTACCTTGAAAATGGGTGAACTTAATTACGTGCATTAATTGTGAGATGACCTAATGTCTTGTCACAACTGAAATGGCCTAATCATGACAAAATGCATCCTCAACCACACGTCTCTAAGAATAAGAGACGACTGATCAGTATATAGTTAAAGAGTAAAAATTTAAAACAAACAAGCTCAATTCTACATAAGCAAGAAGGAAGTCAAAATTGGTATTCTTAGTAGCCTTTGGCTTCTGACTGTCCAGAGCAGGGGACTACCGATCGAAATGAGACCAAAAGGCAAAGCTCAAAGTAGGAAAATAGTATTCTTGATAGTTACTGGTCTTTGACCAGACACCATTAAAAATATGAGACTAATTGTAGGTACATATATATATATATATATATATACACTCAGATTGGGCCCAGAGAACCAACCTAAGCCCTATGGTTAAAGCCTGGCACGCATGATCGGTTAGTTCAATACCATAATTGGTGCCGAGGATGTGTGTTCCTCACTACCTGGGCCTAAACGACTACTCGAGCCATGGATCCGTGGATGCTGATCAGCCACCCCACGTTTGTGAGCCGACCAGTAAGACAACCTACACATTGCTCAGCCTCAAAGACGTCTTCCGAGCAGTCTTCTCATGATCTGGGTGAGACAGAGTTACAAACTCGACCTTAGGGCCATACCGACTATGCCGATCGGCGAGAAGGTCGACCAGTGTAGGTCACTCCTGGTCAACCAGATTGAACTGAAGAATCCCGCGCGAGTTAGGGTTCTAGCTAAGAGTACGACCCCCGGGAACCACATGACACGTGTCAAGATACGAGCAAAGCCTGCCCTTAGCAGTTAAAGAGAATATATCCTCCACGATCCTACAATTACAAGATAAGAAAATATCCTCAACCTTTCATATACGGTTATGGAAGGAATATTTACAACCGGCAATCACGTAGCTGGGTATGCCATGTGTCAACCCCTTTAACGCAAGATATATAAGCTGAAGGTATTTTAAGAAAAAGGTACGAGCTCTTTGCTAAAAAAACTTAATCGCAATCTTCTTCTTCAATTTTTTCCTCCTATTTTGATTGACGACTGACTTGATCGTCAGAAAGGATACGGCAGAAAGCCTTCTAGTACTCTGTCTAACATGTTTCTTTGTTTCGTAGGCCCAAGGAGTCCTCGTTGGACCAATTGAGATTCTAACACTATCAATATATATTTTATTTATATGTTATAAATTTATAGTATTCATATCTATAAAAAATAAATATGACATACATATTACTTCTAAATTTATATCCATACAAACATGTAAATAGTACTAGAGAGAGTAAGTACTCTACGTCGGTCGATGTCTTGAGGAAGAAGAGACAGAGACGTCGCTGTCTTCAGAGAGAGAGAGAGAGAGAGAACAGTTTTTGTTACTTGAGGATTTTGTTATTATGTGAGGGTTGTTGGGCATGAAACCTACACAGGTGAGACCTGTTTCTCTGGGAGATACTTCTGGGATTCTAGAATTATCGCAATGCCAATTCATCTCTCTGCTTCTCCCTCTCTTTCTCTATGTATCGTTATAAATGCACTTCATTCTTTGTATCCAGGCACTGGAAGTTCACGAGTTTCAGCCATCGTCATTCTTGAAGCCTCACAAAAACGGTACAAATCAAAACAAAAACCAAAATCAAACCCTAATGATGAAACCATTTTCACACATCCAACTTATCTCCTTCTTAGCCCTCTTATCCTTCACCCTCCTCCTCCTCTCCCCCACCTTATCCTCCTCCAGCCATCTCTCCATTACCACCCACCACCTGCTACCTCTTCTTCTCTCTTTCACCTTCTGCGCACTCCTCTTCCTCCTCCACCACCTCCTCATCCGCCCTCCGCCCATCCTCCTCCTAAACTACTCCTGTTTCAAGCCACCACCCCACCGGAAATGCACCTACGAAGTTTCCGAACGCTTCATGCGCGGGACTGCGGTCCTCACCCCAAAAAGCATGGAATTCATGCGCGACATCTACCTCAAATCTGGGTTGGGAGACGAAACCTACGCTCCCTCTTTCATCTTCACCCCTCCCTACAACCCCACGCTAAAATGTGCCATCCAAGAAGCCCAGGAAGGCATGTTCTCCGCCGTCGATTCACTCCTCTCCAAAACCCAGATCAGTACGAGCCTCATCGACGTCGTGATCGTCACCTGCGGATGCTTCTCGCCGTCGCCGTCTCTCTCGTCGCAGATCGTCAACCATTACAAGCTCAAACCTGACGTCAAAACATACAACCTGAGCGGAATGGGGTGTTCCTCCGGTGTTCTCGCCATTGATTTGGCCGCCAGAGTTTTGCGCGGAGGCAAGAAAGTTCAGTACGCGCTTGTGATCATCTCCGAGTGCATCACTTTGAACTGGTATCGCGGCGATAAACGTTCGATGCTCTTGCCGAACTCTATATTTCGCGTCGGTTGCGCCGCCGCGATGATCACCAACGACGCCAGCCGCCGCCGCGTTGCAAAGATGGAACTCGTCGACTCGCTCAGAACCCACCACGGCGCCGACGACGGAGCTTACTGTGCCGTGCTTCAGGAGGAAGACAACGAAGGTACAACGGGAATTTCGGTTACCAAGGACCTGATAAGAGTTGCAGGCGTAAACCTACGGGAACACATCAAACTCCTCGCACCGCGAGTTCTGCCACTGAGTCAAATCGTTCGTTGCGCGTACTCGATGGCAGCTGCAGCGCTTTCCGGCGACGAGTCGAACCCGGTGGTTCCGAACTTCACGAAGGCGTTCCAGCACTTGTGCATTCACACGGGGGGGAAGGCGGTGATCGAGCAAGTGGGGCGAGTTATGCATCTTGCGGAGGAAGTGACAGAGCCGGCTCGGATGTGTCTGCACCGATTCGGGAACACATCTTCGAGTTTGGTATTCTATGAGTTGGCTTACTTCGAACGTAAAGAGAGGGTCAAGAGAGGGGATCGGATGTGGATGCTTGCGTTTGGGACCGGGTTTAAGGTTGGAAGTTTGGTTTGGAAATGGCATTCTGATTCTTGCAAGGACTCTGATAATCCGTGGAATGATTGCATAGATGCTTACCCATTGGAAGTATGGTAGATTTGATATGGATAATGAAGCTCCACACAAAATCTAATTAATACAGGGTGTTATGGTAATAAGAATAATAAAATAAGGCCTTGTGTATAAGAGATTATAACCTCTTCGAGAGAGATACCCATATAACAATCCAGCTATCAATATATATGCGTTTTACTGTAGCCTTTGAAAAATCAATGAGAAATATATTTATCTTCTTTAATTCTTCAGTTTTCAACATGGTATCAAAGCATGAAAAGCTCCGCCGAGCTTTGATCCTTCACACGCAACCCCCTTCTTGATTTCCCTCAATACATCTTCGCAGTACCTCGATTCCTCTTATTTTTATAAGCTACGATCTCACGATCGAAGCTTCGTTGATGTTGCGACTGGTTCTACTTGCCTTGGGGGTTCGCATCTCCTCTATCGTGCTCATCTGTGCCCTAACTCAATGATTCATCGAATATCCATTACTGGACGATATTGATTCTCCATGGCCGAGGAACCTAAATCCTTCGATCTTCCACCAAGCCTACATCGATTAATCACAAATATTGGTAGTCTCGTTACGATCAAGCTCGAAAATGGGATCTACTCGATTTGGTGAAATCAAATGCAGAACCTACTTCGCGTCTCTGGTTTTCTGTCTTTTATCAATGGAGCAAGCCCGAAGCCATCACCAACAGTGAAGAAATCCACCGATACTGAGGTAACTAACCCAGAATTTACAAAATGAGAAATCATTGATTCTCATCTTCTTTGTTGTATCACGGTTACCATATCTCCAACTATCTACTCATCAGTTATGCATTTGGGTACTAGTCATGAGGTCTGGACAATTCTAAAAAAATTTTTTACAGAACTATCCAGGTCCCACATCTACCAATTGAAGAGCAAACTCAATGCAATAACCAAATAGAGTAATACAATGGAGGATTATTTGAATCAAATTAAGGAAGTT
>JAULLF010377786.1:0-11084 GCA_035668175.1 Sarracenia flava
TATCTAGCAAGGAGACGATTTCAGTTTGGGCAAAAAGAATCGATGCAGAAGAGAAATATGGTGTATAAGGGGTACCATAAGAAACAAGAGCATTTGATGATGCAGATGCTTTTTTAGTGGCAGATGCCTCTTTCCCTTCCGTCTTCATCTTTTTAGGGATTTGGTTTGTAGAACCTTCATCCATGGGTCGCTTCGAGTACTTTCACATGTTTCTCGGAGGCAATTTGAAGGATTTAAGTGGATGAGTGAAAGGATCAGAGTTTTTGGATCGAGGAGATGACATATGAGATGGATCACCTTACGAGATAGAAGTTTTATAGAGAGAGAGAGTTAGCGTGGAGATGACCGGTTTAAAAGGAAACCCTAAAATATATATAGTCACAAAGGAGTCGACACAAAACATAAGGGGGTCGACATAAAGCAAGAAGCAAGGAGATGCGCACGGGTGTCGACACTATTCACATAAGGTGTCAACATAAAACAACTGAGGATTTTCTCTCTCCTTAAGCACAAGAAAGCTGTCGACACTTATCAAAGATGTCGACCCAAAACATTTGATGTCAATACTAGATCCACTGTGTGCCGACACAAGGCACTTGCACGGGAAAAGGTGTCGACACTTTTCTCATGGGGTGTCAACCCTAATCACATGTTCAACAACATATATAAGGCATATTCAAAATTATACATCACAAGCATTTATCATGCCTAGTTCTCTACAAACCTCATTAAATCTATCTTCTCGAAGTGGTTTTGTGAAAATATCCGCTAGTTGTTTTTCAGTACTAATAAATTTTAATTTAGCATCACCTTTTTCAACATGATCTCATATGAAATGATATCTAATCAATATGTTTTTTTCTAGAGTGTTGAATTAGATTTTAGTTAAACAGATAACACTGGTATTGCCACACAAAATTGTTGTATGATCAAATTTCAACTTAAAATCTTCAAGTTGTTGTTTGATGTACAATGTTTGCACATAGCAGCTACCAACCACTACATATTCAACTTCAGCAGTGAATAAGGAAAATGATTTTTGTTTCTTGTTTGACCAAGAAACCAATGAATGTCCCAGAAAGTGACATGTCCATGAGGTACTCTTGCGTTCCACATTGCATCCAGCAAAGTCAGCATCAAAATAACTCAACAAGTCAAAAGATGTATAACTTGGATACCATAATCCTAACTCAATTGTGCCTTTAAAATATCGCAGTATTCGTTTGACAGCAATTACGTGAGATTCCTTAGGATATGCTTGAAAATGAGCACATAAACAAACAATGAACATGATATCCAACATGCTGGCTTTTAGATATAGCAAACTCATCACACATAGACATACATGTTGCATCAAAACATAATATCATCCGCATATATTTGCATAATTAACATGTTATCATGTAAATTTTGAAGAAAAAGGTTGTATCGATTTTCCACAATTAAAACCATTTTGAAGTAAAAATCCACTCAATCTTTCATAAAAAGTTTTAGGAGATTGTTTTAAACCAATGAGTGCTTTTGTAAGTTTGAAAACGTGATTGGGAAATTTTTCATTTTTTTTAAACTGGGAGGTTGTTTAACATAAACTTCCTCTTATAAAACTATTTAGAAAAGTACTTTTTACATCCATTTCAAAATGTTTAAAACCTTTAAGAGATGCATATACAAGTAGCATGCGAGTGGCTTATAGTCTATCTACCAGTGCAAAAGTTTCATCATAGTCTATTCCCTATTCTTGATTAAATCATTGGGCTACAAGTCTAGCCTTATTTCTAGTGATATTACCATGTTCATCTTTTTTATTTCTAAAGACTCATTTTGTGCCAGTAATTGTATGGTCATAAGGTTTAGGCACAAGATTCCAAATATGGTTTCTATCAAATTGGCTTAGCTCCTCTTGCATAGCAAGTGTCCAAGTTTCATCACCAAGGGCTTCATCTATATTCTTAGGTTCTATACAAGATAATAATGCAACATGCTCATTATGTAATTTAGACCTAGTGGTTACACCACTAGTTGGATCCATATAAAACGAGTAAAATGTTTGAAAAATCATCAACAATCATAAAATCACAAAATCATATAAAACGAGTAAAATCATCAAGGAAGAGCACCCATATAAAACGAGTAAAATCATCAACAATCACAAAATCATATAATTTGCCACCTAGACTTGCCACTTGGTTAGGTCCAAAAAGATCCATGTGAAGTAATTGTAATGACTTAGATGTTAAGATATTCTTTTTCTATTTGAAAAATGTTTTCTTTTGTTTACCAAGTTGACATGCATCACATATCTTATTTTTAGAAATGTTTGATTATGGTAATCCCTTTATAATATCTTTTCTAGAAAGTTTTAAAATTAAGTCCATACTTGCATGTCCTAACATTCTATTGCATAGCCACCTACTTTCATCATAAGGCATAAAACATTTTACATTTTGAGTTGACAAGACACTTAGACTGATGGTATATACATTTTGATTCCTATGAGCAATGAACATAATATTATTATCATTCTAAACAATACATTTATTTGTAGCAAAAGAGACATCGTAATTACTATCACATAGTTGATTAATACTAAGTAAGTTGTGTTTAAGACTATCAACTAATAAAACATCTTTAATACACAAGGATGGAGAATTAGCTGTATTACTAACTCCAATAATTTTACCTCGAGTGTTGTCACCAAAAGTGACATGTCCTCCGTCATTGGGTTTCAAGAAAGTAAAGAGACTTGCATTCCAGGTCGTGTGCCGAGAGCACCCACTATCAAAGAACCACCTATCCTGAGTGATATCCACCTACAAAGTAGTAATGTGTTGGTACCCATCTTATGTTGGATCCATAGGAGTTAGCACAAAAATTAACATTATGTATGTAGGAACCTACATATCTATAGAGGTTTGGTGCATGTGACTTTTAGTAGGCTTTTCAGTTGGATTACCTAACATTCTTAGGTCTTCTATTAGGGTCATTGGCAACTTTTGGTGGAGGATCACCCTTCTTAATCCATACCCTTTTTATTTGTTTGTTGCCTTTTAATCTTAAGGCACACAATTTAATAATATGACCATATTTTCCACAAAATCACACTATTTATATTTTGACAATGAGGTCTTAGTAAGGCAATTTTTATGGACAGTTTTGGCCTCACTCGAGTTGAAGCCAAAACCTTCCTTGTTAAAGGTGCATTTGGTTCTAAGAAGCATATTCAAGTTTTTCTCCCCTTGAGTAAACTTGGTTATGATTTTGGATAGGTCATCAACCTTTTGTTTTAATAAAATATTTTCTTTTTTGATGTTTGGTTGTGATCTTAGAATCATGATTTTTGTTTTCATTTTCAAAAGTGCTTATTCTTAAGTTCAAAACAATTATTTCTTTCTTATATGACAGATTTTTTAATTTTAACTCCTTAATAACTTTTAAGGAGTCCTCAAGGGCCTCTTGAACTTCTTCATTAAAGGGAAATTCGTTATCAGTATCACTATCGAAAGAATGTATTACCTCATCCTCATATGCCATGAGATAAAGGTTTGCCACTTCATTGTCAGTTGACTCATGTTCTTCTTCACTTGAGTCGGAGTCATCCCAAGTGGCTTTCATAGCCTTCTTTGGGAACCTTTTCTCATCCTTCTTGATCAGAGGACATTCAGGCTTTATATGTTTTGATTTCTGGCAATTGTAGCAAATAACTTCTACCTTCTTCTCCTTGGGATTTTGGTCTTTGATTAATTGACCCTTACTTCGGTGGAACTTATTTATTCCAAAATCCCTTTTCTTCCTCAAAATTCTTTCAACTCTTTTGTTGATGTATACAAGTTCTTCATCATCATTTCATCCTTGGTGGTTTCTTGTTCAATACCCTGTATTGATTTGAATGCTAATGTCCTTTACACCTTTTCTTCACTTTCATCTTTCAAGGTGAACTCATGGGTCAGAAGGGATCCCAAAAGTTCATCTAGCCCAAGTACAGTGAGATCCTTGGCCTCCTCTATAGCCGTCACTTTTGGTCTCAATCTTCAGGTAGAGATCTTAATATTTTCCTAACAAGTTCAACATTTTGAAAAATTCTACTAAGAGATTTTAGTTTGTTAATGATAAGATTGAATCTAGTGAACATGTTAGAAATGCTTTCATTATCATGCACTTTAAATAGTTCGGTCTCTAATGAGCATGTCCACTTTCCTATCCTTAACTTGGTTTGTGCCCTCATGAGCCACTTGGAGTTTATCCCAAATCTCTTTGGCACTGTCGCACCCTTGAATTATATTGAACTCGTCAAGTCCTAGTGCACAGTGAAGGAAATTGACTAATTTAGCATTTATTTGCAACTTCTTCCAGTCATCATCGGTGTAGTCTTTTTCTTCCTTAGGTTTGGAAACACCTTCTTGGGTGCTGGTAGGTGTGATGGGTCCTTGGACAACAACTCCCCATGTAGCCATGTCTTGCGACTGTATAAAATATGTCATACGGGTTTTTCAATAGGTATACTTTGATCCATTGAATAGTGCAGGTCAGTTGGCTGATTGGCCTTCAGCCAAAATGCAGCTGGTGTTTATGTTGGTGTTTGCCATGGATCTCCTACAGGTTATTAATCCTAATCAGTAGCACTAGGCTCTGATACCAATTGTTGGCCCGAAAATCAACCTAAAGGAGGGGTGAATGGGTTGTTTTAGCAAACTTAAAAACTTTTAATCTCCTTACAAGCTCTAAGTGTGGAAACAATTAAATATATGTGTAGCAGATATAAACAAATAAATATCCACAAATGTAAAGAGATAAGGGAGAAGAGTTACACCAGATTTATAGTGCTTTGGTCTTCCCTGACCTACGTCCATTCTCCAAGCACCTTGAAAATTTTCAAACCACTAAACGAATTCTTCAATAGGCGAATTGACGCCTCTGTACAGTCGGATTAGTTCCAAGTCAATCATAACCTTTACAATCTTCGTTGAAAGCTAAGCATAGCCTCTTATTCTTGCAGGCGAATACTAGCCTTTGTTCTTTATAGTGATTTCAGTTGAGTGTAGTTCTCCTTAAATGAGAATGTTAAAAAAATGAATCCTCGCTACAATAAATATCACTCACTCTCTGATAGATATTACAATGATTATGAATAATTGAAAGGAGTAAATGAACTAGAGAATGTTAGAGCAGTAAATGAGAGTTAAAGATGAATGCTCTGTCTTTGTTTCAGTTATAGAACAGTATAATAAATTTCTCTAGCTTTTGAAACTTCAAACATCAATCCTTATATATGTGTTGAAGAGAATAGAGCCGTTGGGTCCAAAAATCTGGCCGTTGGGTGCATTAATTGTGTATTAAATGCTTCTGAATAGAGCCGTTGAATCTTCAGGGATTTTAAAATTTTGCGTCAGTGTCGACACTTCAAGTTTAATTCCCAAATCTTGTAGCTTGGGTTGACACTATCTTTTAGAGGTATTGAGACTATGTATCTTTTTGCCAGAGATGTCGACTCTATACACCTTAGTATCCACTCACTTGTAGACTTCAGAGGATTGAAAGTTGATTCTAATGTTGGGTCGACTCATGCCATGTTTGGGTCAACTCACTAGTCTTCACATGGTCAGGAGTTGATTTGGGTCGACTCACGCTATGTTTGGGTCGACTCAACTATGCTTTACATAATGAGGAGTAGATTTGTGTTCACATGTATTACCTCAGTGTCGTCACCCAGATTGTTCTTCAATAGTTTTTCTCTTTGCGTCGACTCTCTTTGATGCAGGTGTCAAGTCTTTTTACAAACTCTGACTTTGGGTAGACTCGTGCTTTTCTTGGGTCGACTCGAGTAGTAAGAAGTTTTGTGTCGACTCTCTGGATGAAAGGTGGCGACTCAAATGACCTTCAAAGGCAGCAGTAGACTTGGTGTCTTGGTGTTGACCTTCAAAGCCTTAGTTCTGTGGAGGTGTCGACTTAATGCTTGCTTGGGGTCGACACTTTCTTCTATAGTATGATTGCTTCATGCATTATTTTGGTTTAAAAGGTAGTAGTGCATACTTAGCACTTGTACTTCCTCTGGATTGATTGTGTGAACTTATTATCCTGAAAATTACTTTTTAGTGCAACTCAAATATTAGTAACAATCAAATCAAATTGTTGTTGTATGACAAAACCCAAATTGGAGATTGATTGAATAACCCTTGGACTAACTATTAACTATGACACCTGCTCTCTCATCTCCACTATACGGGGCATTGAGATTGAGCTTTTTGTCACTGATATCTCTGATATCTTAGGGGTTTCTTTTGTCTCAGATCCCCAATATCACTTTGTTGGGAGGATCGATCCCGTCTGGGTCGAGATCAACCAAGAGCTCACTGGCGGTTCCCACAGCTATATGTCTGTACTTAAATAGGCTCATCATTCTCTGTTGTATCATGCTCTCAACAAGATAGAGTCTTCCGTCATTGACCCTACGGGTCACAAATCTGACATCCCTCTTCCCCGTGCCAAGCTTTTGTATGTCATCCATCATGGTTATTCCTATGGTCTGCCTCGTCACATTTGGTTGCAGATTGATCGGAATGTTGATTTTCGTCCTAGCACTGCCAGTCTTCCATTCTCTTCTCTGCACCCACATCTACAACACCCGCTCCGTGTTGCTCAATGACAATGAGCCTATTGCTACACCTCTAGGGGACTACTCAGCACAGACTGAGATTGCCAGTAGTGCCTACATTGGTCCGCAGCAGCATATTCTTCCTTGGGAGCTTTGGCCCAAACCAAAGTATCCCGTCATTCAGTCTTCTTTTCCATCCATATATATCTACCAGACAATCATTTTTCCCAAGCACCATCACCACCACCTTAGCCTCCCATGGTCCCTGTAACTTCTCGCAGCCCTTCACTAGTCCGACCTTCGTCGTTTGACAGTCTTACCGACTATTTTGACCACCTGACTACTTATCTGGACACTCGGCTCGATGCAGTTGACACACTCCTAGATTCCTTTGATATTGGTTTGATACTGTGGACACATGACTTCAGGATCTAAGCGCCAGCCATAAGCTTCTATAGGGAGAGATGAGGTCTAATAAGTAGCATCTTCAGCTCCAAATGAGAGGCCTTACCAGATCCGTCTCATTCCTCTGTACCCAGGTTTGAGAGCTCGATCAGCGAGTCGTGCAGGGATTTACGAGGGATGACCATGAGGATGATGGAGATGCAGGTTCTTAGACCTTATAGTGGGTCCTCCTTTTGTCTTGTGAGGGTTTAAACCTCGTTTACACATTTTACGTTTGGTTCGAAGGTTTGATTTCCAAAGTTAAAGTACTTATTCGTTAACAGTATTTTAAATATGGATTCGTTCCTCTTGAGTTTTCGGCCTAACATTTTTATGGTTTTGTGAGTTAGATTTTTATGGGTTATCCTGAAAAGTCTCGAGGCGTTTGTCCCGAAACTCAAATTTTTCTGCATCGTTTTTTGAACCTCAGCCGTAACTAAAGCTCACTTGAGCGAGGTATAGACCGCTCGAGCGGTCCCCTTTGTTTCTGTTAGTATATTGGCTATTCTCGGGTTAAGCACAAAACCATCGTGTCTGTACTTTGATTTTGGGTTTGGGGTTTTTGTGTATTTGTGTCTAGGTCCTCCATCTAGATCACATTTAGCAAGTCCGCTCCGATCGTTAAAAGGTATATGGCACATATATACACACACCCATGTGCATTCATATCATATCATGTTTAGGTAGTTAGTGTATATTGTTGCCTTAGAGAATTCATAACTTACTATGGATTCTAGGAACTGTCACGCGAAGGGGCTCGAGCACCTTGCAGTGCCCTGGTGTGTTCGTAGAACGCTCGAGCGGTATCGAGCGAAAAACATTAAATTGTGACTATCTCGATAAGCCGAGAGTTGAGACATTAAGGCACCTAAAGAGAGCCCATAGAAAGCCCGAGCGGCCCTGTTAAATGTCTTAATTCTTCCTTTACAAGAGTTGGGTTTTCCAGGCGGTAGTAACCACCCGAAGAGCGATCGAGCTCAGCAGTGAAACCCTAATGACTCTCATTGGCGCGGGGAAAAAAAATTCTGTCATCATTAACTGCGCTCGGAGAGTGCTCTAGCACTGGTGTATTTCCCTATATATACACAGCTTAAATGGCAGCTAGGGTTGAGCCTTCTCCACTTCAGTAGAAGTAGTTGTGTGTTTCAGCTTCAGCTTCTCTATAGACCTCCATTCACCCTTATGATTTTCCTCCATAGTTGAAGCATATTTCCTTGGGTGTTGTCATGGTTCTGGTATATCCTCAATGGATTATACTTATTAATTCCTTATTCTATCCATTTATCAACCATAATTTCTCACACCTTCCTCACTATACACACATCAGGTCGAGGTATCTCAGAGCCATCGTTGATACGAAGATCGGGAGTGGCTCCCGTTGACTCTACAGGATCAAGGAAGAAGCTAGGGCAGCTGCATCAAGAATACTGGAGTTAGGCGTCCATGGGTATATGGGTCTAAGTCCTTTATTTGTATTTTGATAACCTTCTTGGTTTGTAGAAATATATAATTGTGTGTTTGGTGCCATGGTTTTCATCCCGAGTACTGCTTTTCCTAGGGTTTCCACGTTATATTATGTGTACCTCTTTTTATAGTTGTTGGTATTGACTTAAGGTTCTTTTATCCACTCCGTTAATGTTAACTTATTAGACTTATATGACAAAATTCTAAATCAGTAAATTAGTCCGAATAATATTTATTAAGAACGGTCATAAACCTATTCACCCTCCCTTTTAGGTTTATTTAAGTGGTTGGTAGCTATATTTTTAATTGGTATCAGAGCTTAGTTCTCATTTTTAGATTTAACTACCTGAGTAGATCCCATAGCTACCATGAACCACAAGTTAGAAAGAGAGGGCCTTTCTGTATTTCATCCGCCCGTTTTGACGGCTCAAATTATCCCTACTGAAAAGCTGGAATGAAAGCTTTCCTTAATTTAATGGGGATATGTGTTTGGAGGTCTGTTGTGCATGGCTATGAGTTACCAAAAATTGAAGATGCCACCACTCATGAATATCGGGACAAAACTGAATCTGAATGGACGACGACAGAAAACTTTGTACTGAGTATAATTACAAAGCACTTGCCGCAATACACAACACCCTGAGTTCCAATGAATTCTCTAGAATTTCACAATGTGGGATAGCTAAAGAGGCTTGGGACATACTCCAAGTCACTCACGGAGGAACCCAGACAGTTAAGACATCCAAACTGCAAATGTTGGCAACTAAGTGCAAAGAACATAGAATGTCTGATACTGAGTCCTTTGACCACTTCTATTCCAATCATAGCGAGAATGTTAATTCATTATTTTCTTTAGGCGAATCCCTCACCTCCTCTAAAGTTGTGAGGAAAATCCTCAGGTCCCTACCCGAAAAGGTTAGACCTAAGGTTACCACCATCGAGGAGAGTCACAACGTGGACTCCCTCAAGGTTGAAGAATTAGTAGAGAAGATTCAAACTTATGAGCTTAATCATCTCATGTCCTGTGGTGTCCCACCTAGCTCCAGTAAGGGTGTGGCCTTGAGATCCACTCATCTCAATCCTGTTGAAAGGGATGATGAGTTAGTCGACATTGACGAACAGGACCTTGCCCTCCTTGCGAAAATTTTTTACAAATTCGTTAAATTTACGAGGGAGGAAATCTCGAACCAAAAAACCCAAAGATCATTCACCACTTCAAGAAATCCCTCTCTTAGTGAGAATGATCAAAGTCATGCTAATCCCTCATCTAGCTCAAACAGACCTCAAGGCATCCAATGTTATGAGTGTTAAGGCTTTGGTCATGTTAAGTCCAAATATGCCAATCTCCTCAAAAAGAAGGAGAGAAAGAGCTTTACCATTACTTGGAATGATGATAGTGAGGAAGAGGTTGAAGCTGACACTGAGGATCACACCATATCAATTAACAAGGACGTACAATCAAAACAAGACGTCCTTATGACCACCATAAGCTCTTATGATTTCTCTATCCCAATGGTTTCTGCCCTATTCCCATAGATGAGACTCTCCAAGTAGTCAAGTCATCATGAGAGAAAGGAGAAAGCATTGGAAGTAACAAGGATGAGGATACAGATGAGTCTAACTCCTCCCATAGAACCTATAAGGATCCTGTGGAAAAATGTCTCAATCTCCAGAAGGAGTATGGGTAATTCAAGAAAGACTATGTTTCCCTTGAAAGTGAAAATGACATCCTTGAAAGTAATGCCACCACTCGTGATCTTGAAATAGCCACTCTTAACGAGTATCAAGCTAATCTGGTCAATAATCTTTTATTCCTAAAGAAAGAGAGATTAAAACATCTGAAAGAGTTAACAGGTTCTAGATCAAGAATCTTCTCTCTTGAGGCGGATCTCACAGAGCACTCTTCCATAATGAAGAGAAGTGAAGCCATTTCTCGTATTACCGAGCTCTCCTACTCTTTCCATAACTGAACTGGTCTTAGATATCTAGACCTTCCTTTCATTGTCGGAATCTTCTCCCGGTCACTCCAAAAAGATCACATTTGTCAGACCATCCACGTCCACCTCTGTATCTCCTACTCCGGACATGGATTTCCAATGGGTGAAACTTGTGGCTCTCAATCAAAGGAAGCAGCTAAGATCTTCGACAATCAGATCTTGGAAGCTGAAGGTGTTAGGGTTGTATACTTAAAAGCCATGCTTTTGAGTATTTTACTGTCCGAGATCCCGGATATATTAATTGAGAATAAATATTGAGAGGATATGTATACTAGGATTCGTATTTATTAATATGATGTAAGTATGCATTTGTCCGTATATAGTGTCTAGTACTTGACTCGTCGCATGAAGCGGGGGAGATCGGGTCAAGGGTTCTGACACATATACAAGGGGCTCACAACCGCAGTGGACCCGGACTGTCCATTGGTACGGTTGTAGCACATCGTTATATTGGCTGGTCTTAGCCAGGTCGATAGGATCAAATCCCGGTCTTGGGATTCGTGTTTCGAGCTCGATGTGTTAGTGCACTCGGAGTGCATTGAGCGGGATCAGTAGGATGATCAATTCTATACTGACTATATGAATTGATC
>JAULLF010378886.1:0-11082 GCA_035668175.1 Sarracenia flava
AACTGCAAGTGAGAGCCAACCCAGTTAAGACGGGTGTCCAGAGTAGCAAAGCATGCAATCAGGTAAGAATCCTGACGATCTGTTGGATGAGAAGCATAGTTTGAACCGATATGAGACATTACAGACGGAGATTGGTTCTAATTCACATGATTCTTTGCCGAGTGGATATGTGTAAATGACGACTCGAGGTCAGGATATTGAGGCTCAGGAAAAGGAACAGGGTGAATATCAGGTGGATGAGATGTTTGGTGATAATATGGTAGAGGGATAGATATGTACAGATATCTCAAATGGTGGAGGGACAAATGGCTCATTCCCATGGGTAAGAACGAAGCGTGTATTGCATATACGCGTGATTATAGAGAAAAAAGGTATACCCAAGCCATGGATGGGAGAATTACCGAAGCATGCAATAAGAGTCTAAATATGACGAGGAAGGTCAAAAGGGTAACCTCGACTAATCTCATACATGAGCTGACATCGGTAGATGGAGATATCAGACAGTGGATTAATAGAATTGATGAAGGAGGCCACTATGCGATTGGGGACACGTTAATGTGGGGTGAGATTGTCCTCACGAAGCACAAACCGGTTTTAATGTGAATAATCGATGAGTTCTCTACGTATCTCGACGTCCCCGGGCAATTGATTGGCGGAGAATGGAAATTGGGGATGCAGAACAATGGGGGGACCATGAAGATCGGTAATGTCCACTGCAGAGAATACAATAGCAACACCTCAGACTGTGGATCGAAGGGTGTGGGAGTCGAAGTTTAAATCAGTAGGTTCAATATTAACATAGAACTCATGAACTACTTTGGGACATACCTCCTGAGAGTGGTCACATGCTCTAATCCATCCTTTTTCGGAGAAGTGGCAAACTAATCCATAGTTAGGAAAACTATGGATTAGAATGGTCCTCTCAACTAAGAGGGCTCAGTTCATGAGTAGTAAATAGTATTCCTCAGCATGTGTGGTAAAGAACATGTTGGTCCTTTGTCGCTTCCATCCCCTTCGTGTGTCTCCGGCCATGAGTGTCATCCGGCTGACAATGGCTAAGAAGGATGCCGAAAAGGAAAACATGTTAATTCCTTCAGAAGGGATAGAAGGACTTACCAATCAAAGCACTCCAAACACACGGTAGAAGCCAAGAAATGTCGAGGCGTCGATAAGAGTGGAGATTGACAACCACGGTGGAGAGGGAGAGGGAAGCATTGGATAGGAGACGTCTCGGAGCTAGGGTTTACCCGAGGAAAGAGTGAGTCTGAAGAGAAGCGACATTTGGCTTAAAGTCTTCAACAACGCAAGGGCGCTCGAACTCCATTAGAGTGCTCGTGCGCTTGGGGATTGAGCACGCTTTAAATGCTCTTTGAGCACTATATGCTAGAAGAGAGTTCTCAGAGGAGACATGCCAAGAGATGTCTAAGCAGTAAACACTATGCTTAAGGGGGAGACTCCCCCTGAGACGAACAACTCAAAATGAGTCAATACTCAATAGGTAACCCTTCCAAAATACTCTCCCCTTTAACCTAAGATAGCCTAAATCACATGCAAAGATAAATATGCAATACACAAGAAAGAAATTGCATATTTTAAGCATGGAAGAGAGACAAGCCCCACCAAAGAACTCTTATGAGCACATAGAGCTTGAGAAACTTGCATACGAAAATTGATAGCCAATGTATCAATACACAAAATTGCAAGAATCAACTCAAGGGTAAATAGTTCACGTCAACTATTTATCAAAAGTGAATAGTGAACTCGGTGCGTGGGGACAAGGTGCTTGAAAAGCAACAAGACAGAATCAATTCCTATCATAGAAAGATGAATCATCCGCTTGAACTTAGAAGGCATACCCAAAATTATGTTGTCAAGACATAAGCACGAACCTTAATGTTGTTAACCATGAGTCACACACGTAAAGTCTTGCCCAAATGAAAACCCATGTAAGGACATAATCATATATAAATTTTGATAAATGTCAAGCATAAACATGGTATAGATAGTAAGGCTTTTCCTTATTATCAAAAGGGACACACGAATGATGACTTACACCAAACGTAGGTGGTAACTCACACAGAGATACGACTTACACCTATAAATAGGTGGTCATTCAGATGTGGAACAGATAAGGGATAGCATCCAAAGGTAAGCCACAAAAGTGGGTTTATCTAAATCAAGAACTGGATGGTCATAATACAATGATTAGATATAAGATGCCTTGTGACTTACAAGTACAAAGACCCCAATGAGTGTGTGGGAATAGATAGACAACACAATTGTCAACTTAAGGTACAAGTGTAAGCAAAATTGTGCAAGAAAGAGGAAATCCCAAATTGCATGAAAAATCCTCAAATAATTTTTCCAGACAAGTGCGATAGTGGTCTTACATCTCTGCCAAGACAAAATATGCAAGACAAGAACACAAGCATGCAACAGAGAGAAAGGAATATATATAGTATGTATAAATCTAACTTTTCTCACAACCTCTCTAGAAGAAACACACACTAGAGGAAATAGAGGAGCACCAAATTCTATGACAAAGACACAAGGTCAAGGATAAGGCTACAAAGAACCAAGCGGCGCAAAAACAACACCTAAGGATAACCTAAGGCATGTTCAGAGAATAGGTTAGCTCATTGCGCAAGAGAAGACATGGTAGGGGAAATTTCTGATGCATTGATAACGTGCGAGGATCGACACAAATGGTCTCTATGGTTCCAACAAATACACGGACCAGCTCACTGCGTAAGACAAAACTTGGTAGGGAAAGTTGCTGGTGTAGAGAATGTGCGAGAAGGAAGTGGTTCGAGGATACGAAACCAAAATTCTAGAAGGGTAGAGTGCTCTACCCAACTAGAAAGAGTGAGGGTTGATCATTAGACAACCAACACACTCAAGATGGCGTGTAGCCACAGAATCATCTGATACAGATGACAGGTTTGCAGCAAGCGAAGGATCTACTAAGGACGTAAGTCTAAAGCACGAGAACCTTGTTCTGATACCAATTGAAAGTACTGCTGCGAACTGATATAACTAACCTAGAGGGGGGTCCTATAAATTAAAATTTTAATTATTAATTATTAATTATCTAACCTAACATGATAACAAGTTAAGGTTAATAATTATAATATCGACATAAAGCTATAAAAAGCTATAAACATCCAATAACCATAGAAAACACAAAATAATGTTTACTGCTCGAAGCCGCTCGATGCCACTCAAGTGTTCTTTTAACGCTCGAAGGTGCTTAAAGGTATTCGTGCGCCTTCGCATGTCAGTGCCTAGAATTTATGATAAGTCATGAATTCTCCAAGGCAACAACAACATAAAATACCCTAAGCATATGATATGATATGAATTCATATGGGTGTGTGTATGTGGGTGCCATATACCTTGAAAGGATCAGAGCGGACTTGCTAAATGTGAACAGGACATAGAACCTAGACACAATCACCTAAAAACCCCAAACCCAAAATTAAAGGTACATACACAATGATTTTGTGCTTAATCCGAGAATAGCTAAAATACAAATAGAGATGACAAAGACTAAGCCGTTTGGTTTATAATCTTTCAATGTACAATACACTTTCAAGAATAGGAAAACCAAAAAAAAAAGACAAGCACACCATTAATTCATAGATTTGTTGTTCCATGAGGATTTACCTAATGATAACTTATCGATCTCTACGGCAAGATATAAAGAATAAGTAGCTATCTCATTTAAGTGGCTTAAGGCCACAGTCCATTCACTCACGGAAGAGGGTGGCCCCAAACTTTTGGCCCCCCAAGTTGGAGATTGGATTTGGCGCTTCTCCCTAGCCCTATCTCTCTTGAGACGATAGCAGTTTGGTCTACTGTGACTAGCTATGTAACATCCACCCTGGAATTTTAAATTAAACACTTAAACAAATATCTAAACATCATTTTTTATAAAAAAAAAAAACATTTGTTTAAAAGAATAACCAAAACCTTTTCGTTGAGTTTGAGCTTGATATTGATCACATGTCAAAGGGTTCTAATAATATAAAATACTCTCCTTATTAGTGTTAAAAGACACCTAAAGCAAGCCCCACCGTCCAAGTTTTAGAAAAAAATTGCGAGGGCGGATTTGTTTTAGACACTATTGAGCCATTTTATACCTAATAAACATCCTTATGAGATTAATGCTACAAGCTAAAAAGGAACCTCAAATCATACATAAGTTTTAAGAAAAATAAGCTGACAAGATGAAATAATATAGATACAACTACTACAACCTGACCCAAGTCATGTTCATGCAATCAAAAATAAGCTGAAAGTATCTCGGATTCCTCACTAAGCATTCAATAAATGGTAATGGCCTTAAGGCCTTACAACATAATATAACCAACTACAACAGTTATATAAATTTACATTCTTCCTGGATAATAGAATATAAATGTAAATACAGGCTGTGCTCATCAAAATTCCGATTCACACATGAATGGGACTAACCATGAGATTCTCAAAAATCTTTCACCGCCTTGCCGCTAACTCCTGAAATATTTTTATAAAACAACATGAGTTCAAGGCTCACAAGATATATGATAGACCAAGAATGCATGAAAAATATGTGAGAATGGTTACGCAACAATTATAAACATATAACGTTTAAAGAAAAACTGTCATTTTCCACCGTGAAACCCAAATAAGCATAACCATTTTGTAAAACCATTTTACAAGTTATTCCCCACATTTACACCTCTTTCCATTCCTAAGTTCTCACAAACATGTAACCATTATACTCGCATACATACGCACAACCATGGGCATACGTTCTCACCGCATTTATATTCAATCAAGCTCTCCATTACGGATTATTACCGAAAGGTGGGACACCCTATATAACTTAGAAAGAGTTAACCAATCACGCTCTCAATTATGGATTACAACCGAAGGGTGGGCTACTCTATATAACTGACAAAAAGTTAACCAATCATGCTCTCCATTACGGATTATAACTGAAGGGTAAGCCACCCTATATAAATCACAAATAGGCAACACGCTCTCCATTACAGATTATAACCGAAGAATGAGCTGCTCTATATAACTCACAAAGAGTCAACCAATCAAGCTCTCCTTTACAGACCGAAGTCCGAGGGTTGGGCTGACCCCTTTTTATCGAATCCAACTCACCGAGGACTCATCT
The DNA here is from genome assembly GCA_035668175.1 of Sarracenia flava. Taxonomy (NCBI): domain Eukaryota; kingdom Viridiplantae; phylum Streptophyta; class Magnoliopsida; order Ericales; family Sarraceniaceae; genus Sarracenia; species Sarracenia flava. Next base: position 5,171 of record JAULLF010378886.1, read on the forward strand.
CAACATCCAACACATTATGTAGCACCTCCACAATATGGATATCAACAATAAGGATATCCTCAATAAGGATATCAATAGCAGGGATATCAACAATAAGGATGTCAACAATCAAGATATCAATAATAAGGATATCAACAATAAGGATATCTACAATAAAGATATCAACAATCAGAATATCAACAATAACGATATCAACAATAAGGATATCAACAATAACGATATCAACAATCAAAATATCAACAATAAGGATATCAACAATAAGAATATCAACAACATGAATATCAACAATAAGGATATCATAATCATATAGCATGATAAACTACAACAGGTGCAACATAACCCATAGGATATACACAACGAGGATATTATCAATATACGTGATGTTCTATAACCAGAGGGCCAATAATGTACACGATATACGCAATAGGGTTATCGACAAGTCGTATGATATACGTAATATGGTTATTATATTCAATTCATATGATATACGTAATAAAGATATCATAATCAACAATTTTGATGTACAAAAAAGGGATATCATTAATCCACTAGTAGGATATACACAATAAAGAAATTCTAATCAACGAGAATGATATACGCAATCAGGATATCACAAGCAACTCACAAGATATAATGAAAAACATATATTTGTATCGAAATTCCCCTTGGTAGGAACAAGGCATAGATTTTCCCAAAATCCACCAAGATGGATAACAAATTCCAACACATGACATATCCTATTTTGGTTAAGCTGAACCACTTCAAGATCCAAGTACACATAACCAAACCCAGTTGAAAGTTTTGAGCCCAAAATCACAATTTTTCCCAATTTCTATCAAACTGTCAACTTTCCCGAAATCCATTTGAATTTCTAAAATGTCTCAAAATAGAACCATAAGTCCCCATCCATGCCAATTTTATAGAATGAAAATCAATTTCAAAAAATTTTATCGAAAAATCACTTTTCTCCAAAATATGCTTTTTCCTTAAATTGGAACCCTAACCGTTTTCATATGTTTTTTCGCTACATCCAACCGTTTTCGAACTGAAAAGATAAGCATGCTCTAATTATGATATAGTAGTAAGAAAACTAACTATTTTTTTAAAATCAAAAGTTTGAACTCGTCAAACCTAGATATCTATCGTATATCATATTACTCACGTTTGATGCAACAATCAACCAAATCCGAAATTGAAAAGATACATATGTTCTAATCAAGCTAGATAGGCATAAAAACTAACCAACTTTGGAAACCCATACGTTTCAGGCCACCAAAATTATATACAAACCGTATAACGTCAACATTTTCACTTTTCTTGAAAATATATAAATCATATATGATCAATATTCTATGATTAGCATATATCCTACCTCGTAACTGTAGTGGAATCCACAAAACAGTCCCCACGTGTTCCTATCATCAAACAATCACTAAAAACAACAATCAGTTCAGTGAATACGCAACACGTCAGATGGAAACCAAGAATATTAAACTTTAATCTGAAAATACTTACCAAACAAGGTCCAACCATCCATCCAAAAGCCATTCCTAAAGACCTAAACCATCTCCCTCAACCTTCTCTAGCCGTTTAGAGAGAGAGAGAGAGAGAGAGAGAGAGAGAGAGAGAGAGAGAGAGAGAGAAAAGAAATATCCCAAAAATATCTCAAACGCACGGCTTTTAAAGATCTGGATCGACATAGATATCTCGAGCGGACCCTCCACCGATTGAACGGACCCTACTATATTTTGTGGCTCGAAATTTTAAAAAGAAGGACCCATTTCCTATCCAAACATCACCAAACTTAACCCGATATCCTCGAATAATATTCCAGAAATTCCAAAACAAACGGTAACATTGCGGGACTCCGAATTAATATCAAATTTTAGTTTCCCATAAACTTTTAATCGGTCAAAGAAAAAGTTTTAAAGTTTTGAAAACCGGTTTGAATAAAATTTGAAATTAAAAAGAGTCAAGACGTTACATGCTATTCCATAATAGTGGCACACCGGAGGTGGTCTAGTTCTAGAAGGAGAATTATACATAGAAGGAGAACAGAAAACCAAACCTCGATGGACTAGCAATCATGAGTTCTTTGCCACGTGAGATTGCTACTAGAGGATCTACGATAAGGGGATTGCCCAAAGAGAGGCCCTTCCGAGAAGAAGTGGACAAATAAGGCTCCTTTAATTTAGATGAGATGATCAGGGATGATTTAGGTACTATCCTATGATTAGGAACCAGAAGATTCATTCCCTCAAAACCAACATCCAGCACATAAGATGAAGGAGTAGCCGAAGATAGGGTAACAAAGGTGACCCTTTTGGAGTCGCGTGAGAGAGGTTGTGACAACGAAGGTAGGTCAAGACATCCTAAGCCACTTCGGTCATGAAATGACCGTGAAAGCTGAGTGATGCGAGAAGTAGATTCGCTTCTTTTCATCATGGAAGAAAGCTCCAAGAGATCTATCTCTAGGGTGGTGATCCTAGATTTAGGAGCCGTCAACTCTTTCAAGTAATCCAGCCTTTCTTTCTCAATGATTGAGAATTTTTCAGCTAGGTTAGGTTGATACTTTCTAAGAGTTGCTAACTCAAGGTCTCTAGCGGTCACGTCACTCTTTAGGACGTCTACTTCTCCCTCAAGTGAAGTGTACTTAGCATTCATTTTTACTTTATCCTTTTTAAGCTTAAGGCAATCTTTAACAAGCTCTTCATAGGCTTCTTGGATGGATTCAATCTCACTCTCATCCTCACTGCTTCCTAGATATTCACTATTCTCATAAGATGACTCCACTTCCTTGGGAGTGTCAATTGTGGGTGAGGTAATTTCAACAATAGGGTTAGAAGGCTCCCCTGACTCAATTGTAGCGATAAGAATGACATAATTGGATTTTTCGTCCTTGTCATTCGGGGTGTTATCGCATCAACCTCCTCCTCACATCATCATCCCACGTGACAGTGAAGCCTTTTTTTTATCTTCTTTTAAGAGTGTTGGCACATTAGGCTTGAATGTGACAAAAACCATGGCACTCGTGGAATTAGATACCTTGAAGCATTTTAAAGCCAAATGAGGAGTTGGATAACTTCCAATCACTCCCACTAGGAGAGAATTTCTTGGAAGTGTAAATTGATTTTGGAGAAAATAGGTTTGAGCTTTGCCGCTTTTTGAATTTAACAAATTTATGAAATTTCTTCGCAGCATGGGCAATCTTCTTCTCGTCAAGATCAACATTATCATCATCACTATCTGTATGGTCAAGATGAGTGGACTTTAGAGTCACACCCTTGCCTGAGCTACATGTGATTTTACGAGGATAAGAGAGATGATTAATCTCATAGGTTTGTAGCTTATCTACTAACTCTTCAACCTTAATGGAGTGCACATCGCGGGACTCCTCAATGGTGGTAATCTTAGGCCTAAATTTTTCAGGCGAACATCTAAGGGTTCTCACTATCTTAGAGGGAGTGAGGAGTCCGCCAAAAGTAAAGAAGTAATTTACAATCTCGCTTAGGTTGGCATAAAAGTGGTTAAATAACTCACTATCGGACATTTTAAGTTCCTTGAACCTAGTTGTCAACATCTGCAGTTTAGAGGTCTTAACCGTCTGGGTGCCCTCATTGGTGACTTGGAGAGTCCCAAACCTCCTTGGCAGTCTCACAATGTGATATCATATCAAATTCACTAGGACCCAAAACATTGTGTATGGCACCAAGAGCCTTATAATTAAACTTCGAATAAAAGTTATCTATCAGAGTCCACTCAGACTCGATTTTTGGCAAAAATTCATGAGTGATGGGATCCTTGATAGGGGCAATGCATAGCCATGTTGCATACTCCTCTAAAACCTAATCCCCATAGAGTTAAGGAAGGCACTCATCCTAGCCTTCCAATAGAGATAGTTACTGTTGTCGAAGCACGACGGACGAGTTATAGAAAGACCTTTCTTTTCCAACTCGGGGTTCATATTTAGCTAATCGATTTACTCAGGGGGTTAATCCTCAATTTGAGAACCAAAGCTCTGATACCAAGTGAAATTAGCTATGAACCACTAAAATAAACCTAGAGTGAGGGTGAATAGGTTTATCGTCGATAAAATAAAAAATCAATTTGATTAATTAAAAATTAATCTTTCTACCTAACAAAAGTATGTGAGTTAGGGATAATTATCCCTACCACAAATTCTGAAATGTAAACAAAAATCACAAATACGCAAGAATTTAACGTGGAAACCCTAAGACATAACCCCAAGATAAAACCACGGAACCGACACATGGTGAAAACTTTATACTATGAATCAAAAGGTTTACAAGATTGGTAAGACTGTGAATTAGAACCCATTACCTAAACGCGATGACCTATTCTCATATCTTGATTAGCTCCCCGAGCTCCTTCTTGATTCTATACGCGCCAAGCTTCCGCTCCTTAATGTTATGGTGAGAGATAAAAATACATACTCTTAAATCATGGATGCACCTTTATGACACAAAAGGTGTAAATAGATTGCTACAAAGAATCCAATGTGTATGATGAGAACACACAAGCTGCCAAAGGAAATCTGGACAAAAATGCAGCTTGATATGACACCTTAGACGCCAAACCTAATAAGCCAAAAGAGACCTTTTATAGTCTAGGGTTTTAAAAGATGAAACTTATCTAATCTATGTCTGGGCACTCGAGTACCTAGTGAACTCACGCAGGTGCCAATGAGCACTCGAGCGCGCCGCAGGCAGATCTCGAGTGCCCATAACATGTTACTATAACCTAATTCACTAAAGCGCTCGAGCTCTACTCAAGTCTCATGCATTTGCTTCAAGAGCATTCGAGCGCTACTTAAGCGTAGATGAAGACGAGGTCTAAAATGATGAACACGCTTGACGGATATCGAACGCCTCGCAAATGCTAAAGAACGTCAAGCAAGCGGTGCTATCGTCAAGAGTGAAATATGATACAAAATATAGAGGCACTCGAACGGTCTAAGAGCCCCTCGCGAACCCTATCGAGCGTCAAGCGAGTGGTGCCCTCAGTAGTTTGGAATATTTCCAAATGCTCGAGAGGTGCTCGAGTGCATGATAAGCGCCAGAGCACTTTTCATGGTTTTATGTCCAAATTAAAAGTTAAAGGTGGATCCTATGATCAACCTAATGTCATGTATGAAGGTGTAGTACTTTTGTACACGACTTAAGATTACCCAACTCAATACAAAGCTAAAAATAAGCTTAAAGTACGGACTCAAGTGGTTATGTCATAAGCTCGAAAATTGCCAATTACATGAACAATCTCTCCCTTTGGCATTTTCGGGATAAACCCTATAAACAAAAGTGATACAGGGAAATAAAGCACTAAAATCCTAATCTTGTGTGATAGAGAACATCATGTAGTCTTAACGAGCCTGTAACTCAAACAATCAAACCATTATTAGGCCACAATATATATAATCCAAAACGAGAGCAGTTGCATAGTTTGGCAATATGGAATTTTCAACATAAACGTGGTGAACAACATAGTATGACATTATCGTGTAACAAAAATAATATATCATGCATTCAACAATGAAATAACATTCAGTCACAACTGGATTGAAAAGGAATAAGTTCAACATTTTCACAAATGTATATATAAGCTGAACATTTCACATACACACACACATACACACACAATGTCAAATACAGAGTTTCTAGAGTTACAGACATATGTAAATACATGTATTGTGTAATACCCCAAATTTCATAAGTATTTTGTAACAAAATGAAATAATAATAAATTAAAAATCAAATTAATTAAAGATTAATTAAAAATCTAAAAGAACTAATTTTAAAAAAAGTATAAAAAAAAGATTTCCAAACAATGCACAAAGATGCACTGTTGAGGAGACGTACAACAAAACAAAAAGTAAATAAATTAATACATTAGTT
>JAULLF010379986.1:418-11078 GCA_035668175.1 Sarracenia flava
TTATGCTTAGTTTAGTATAGTTGTATAATCTGGTGATAGTGATAGCCGCTTCAGGCATTACAGATGGAGTTAGCATGTTAGTTTTTATTTGTTCAGCTTTGTTTTGCTGAGAATATATCTGAGGATAGTAAGTATGCCTTGGATGGGCTTAGATTATGATTGTTAGATCTCGTTGAGCAGCTTTATTTTAGTTATTGCGTTGTTGTTGGGTTATCGCCATCCTATTACAGATTTTAAAAATTTTGGATAGTACCAAAAACAGGGGAAACTCTATCGAAATTTTTAAAAATTTCCAGATTTAGTTTATTTGAGGTTGGAGTTGCATAATTAGTTTATTATGCTTTTGGTAATTTATATTAGATGGATATTGGATTAAGGTCAGGATGTTATAGTTAATTAGGAGTAAACTGCACCACCATGTCCTAAAATGGCAACTAGTGCAAAACTTTTACAAAGGTCTGTTGTCGCAATACTGTCAATACATCGATGTCGCGTGTGACGGTGCATTCATGATGAACAACGAGACATAAGCATGGTACCACGTCAAAAAGTTGAGCGAAAGCTCACAAAATCAAGTTTTGGTCTCTCACACAGACAGGACGATAGCCCATAAGACCCGAGGACTCTACGAGGTATATCAAAATGTTAACCTTACCAACCAAGTAAAGTCCTTAATCAAGAAACTAGACAAACTACTGACCACTGGTTTACCTGTAGCCCAGCCACCCCCACCAGTCATTCAGGACGTCTATGCATTATATGCCAGTCTGACGCACTATGTCACCGAATATCTTTCAGCCAAGCAATTTCTCGATTTGTTTTGGAGCATGTAAATGCTGCCTAAGGATTCTTCCGATCAGGCAACGATCCATTAACACTTACAACCCCGGTTGGAAGAATCATCCAAAGTTTAGTTGGCGAAATGAGCAGCTAATAGTTAGACAACCACCGACTTAGGCACCTAGGCCTTCCTATCATAATTCTTTCAATCAGCAGGCCTATCGTCCTCAACAACAAGCACCTACCCTGACCCCTCAAGGCCCAGGCTTCAAGGAAACTATATTGAAAGCCCTAAAAGACTCGGATACAAAGACTCAGATTTTGAGTTCTCACTCTCAATCTATTTCCAAGCTAGAAACTCAAGTCGGGCAGATAGTCGTTGCACTCAACCGTCGAGAGAACGGTAAGCTGCCGAGTTAGCCAGTGGCAAACCCAAAAGGCCAATACATCATTGATAGCAACCCCACCAGTAGTGGTGTATACCACGAGCAAGCTCAAGTTATTTGACTTTAAGAGACGGCAAAGAGCTGGACACCCGACCGTTGCCCACCCAAACCTTAGCCACCAGCGAACCCACCGGCAGTAAAAGAGTCATCTGACGACTCCGACATTATTCAGCCCACACCCATTCTGACAGCGTCTGATGCTGTACCTCCACCACCTACCTATGTATTTGAGGAGGCATTGTTGGCCCCCAGTTATACCCCAAGAACAAAAGGCACCATTCCCATTAATGAGCCTTCACCGCAATGTAAGAAATGAACACCAATGACTGATGTGCTTGAGTTATTCAAGCAAGTTAAGATCAATCTCCCCATTCTTGTCACTATCCAGCAAGTACCTTCCTATGTTAAGTTCCTTAAAGACTTATGCACCAAAAAGCGTAGGATAAAAACGAGTGTTCCCAATAAAATGATCCTAACTAAGCACGTTAGCTTGTTCTTAGAATTGATTTTTTCCCAAAGTTGAAGGACCCAGTGCTACCTACCATTTCATGTGTCAGCGGTGATCATCAGATGGACCGGGCATCGCTAGATTTAGGAGCTAGTGTAAAGCTCCTTCCGTACTTGGTATATGAGCAATTTGGATTCAGTGAGTTTAAACCGACACATGTCACCCTTCAACTGGCTGATAAGTGAGTTAAAGTACCCTGAGGAATCATCGAGAATGTGCTTGTCAAAGTTTACAAGTTCCTTTTCTCTGTAGACTTCATAGTACTCGATACCGAGCCATATTTAAATACAAAGACACAGACCACTGTTATTCTTTGACGCCCTTTTTTGACAACAGCCAATGCATGTATTAACTATCGAATTGCGATAATGGATGTCTCGTTCAAAAACATAACGCTTAGACTTAACGTGTTCCATGCACCACATCACCCATCAATGGAATTCGACTGCTTCGTAATCGAAAAAATTAACGAGGCAAAACAGCGAGCTCTTCCTTCCATTTTTACGGATGACCCCTTAGAGGCATGCCTTGCTTACTTTAGGGAAGACATCCTTGAACTTGACCTAACCTTTGACGAATCCAAAGTTGAGCTTGAAATGGTAGATTATATAAACACACCTCTATGGGTGTCTCATTTTGAAGACTTGCCTACACCCTCATCTGTCCCTACCATGCCTTCCTTAGACGTCTCACCTACACTTGAGTTGAAGCCTCTCCCGAATTCACTAAAGTATATCTTTTTGGGATCAGGAAACATTATCCCGATCATTATTACTTCTAATTTATCATTCAAACAATATGAACAAGTGATCGAGGTTTTAAAAGCCCACAAGGGAGCTATAGGTTGGATACTTGCTGATTTAAAAGGGATTAACCCATCAGTCTGCATGCATCGCATTCACTGTGAAGAGGATGTCAAGCCCACACGAGAGATGGAGCGACGACGAAACCCCAATATGAAGGAAGTGGTGAAGCAAGTAGTTGTTAAGCTACTACATGTGGATATCATTTACCCCATCTCTAATAGCAAGTGATTGAGCCCACCCCAAGTTGTTCCGAAGAAATTTGGGCTTGCCGTTGTTCTAAATGAAAAAGGAGAGTCGATTCTAACCCGCACTACCACTGGTTGGCGCATCTACATCGACTACCGAAAGCTCAATGCCATGACCTGAAAAGATCACTTTCCAATGCCCTTTATTGATTAGATCTTAGAGTGTTTAGCTGGCCAGAGTTATTACTATTTCTTATCAGCTATTTCGGATATAACCAAGTACCGGTCTATCTCGAGGACCAAGAGAAGACAACGTTCACTTGTCAGTTTGGTACATTAACCTACCGACACATGCCTTTTGGATTGTGCAATGCACCGGTCACATTTCAACGGTATATGATGTCAATCTTCTCAGACATGATAGAGAAATTCCTTAATGATTTCTCTATGTTTAGATCCTCATTTGAAAACTGTCTCTCAAAATTAACGTTAGTGTTAAAACATTGTCAAGAGACAAACTTGGTATTGAGCTGAGAGAAGAGTCGCTTTATGGTCCAACAAGGGATAGTGTTAGGACACATACACTCCAAGACAGGAATCGAGGTAGATAAAGCCAAAGTCGATTTAATTTCCAAACTTCTACCTCTGACATCTGTTAGACAGATCCGCTCATTCTTAGGTCATGCCGATTTTTATCGTTGATTCATCAAAGAATTCTATAAAATTTTTAAGCCTATGTACGATATCCTTGCCAAGAACACTACATTTAAGTTTGATGAAAATTGTCAGCGTGCCTTCGAATAGCTCCGAAATGCTCTCTCCCCAGCACCTATCATGTAGTCACCAAATTAAATCACACCATTCGAGATCATGTGTGACGCATATGATTATGGTTTTGGAGTTGTTTCAGGTAAAAGATAGAACTAAAATCCTCACACAATCTACTATGCCATCAAAACTCTAAATAATGCTCAAATGAACTATACCACAACTGAAAGGAACTACTGGTTGTTGTCTTTTTTAGACAAATTCTTATCATACCTGCTAGGGTCAAAAGTTGTAGTCTATACTTACCATACTGCTCTTAAGGAACTATTGGCCAAGAAAGACATGAAGCCTTTACTAATTCACTGGATTTTTCTCTTGTAAGAATTTGACATTGAAATTCGCAATAAGAAGGGCACATAAAACTCAGTAACCGATCATCTCTCTCGCCTGATAGTTTAGCCCCTTAGTGTTCTTGTCCCCGTTAGAGACTCATTTTCGAACGAGCAATTATTCCTGGTCATAGCTACCCAACTGCCCTAGTAGGCGAAGATTGTGAATTATCTAGCGTTAGGACACATCCCGACTAACTGGTCTAAAAAAAAAGGATCGGTTCTTTTCTTAAGTTAGATACTAATTTTGCAAAGAGCCATAGCTTTTTAAATATTTCTCTTGCCATGTCATAAAGCGTTATGTCCCCAGAAGAAGAGGTGGAAAGCATCCTCAAGTGCTGTTATTCGCTTGCCTATGGTGGATATTTTAGTGGTAAGAAGACTGCCACCAAGGCACCACAAAACGGATTCTATTGGCCTTCTCTATTCAAAGATGTACACAATTTCTACAAACGATGCTTGTGTTGCCAACAAATTGGCACAATGATCGCCAAAGACATGATGCCCTTGAACCTGATCCTAATTGTTGAAATTTTTGATGTTTAGGGTATCAACTTTATGGGGCCATTTTCACCATCTTTGGCTACGAGTATATTCTCATCGTAGTGGATTATGTTTCCAAATGGGTCTAAGCATTAGCAACCGAGTCAAACGATCACAAAGTGATAATCAAGTTCCTACAAAGCAACATCCTTTCTCGATTTAATTTCTCCCGATCATCAGTGACGATGACACATACTTTATGAATAAGTATATTTTCACCCTGCTCTGATGCTACTCGATCTCGCATAAGGTAGCTACTTGATCGGCACTCAAAAGTAACGACTTATACCCGCTAATTTACACTGAGTTAGTCCGGATATATTATCTAATACGTGTTTTTGTAGTGTTTTTGTGTATAACACAGGAATTGGAGGAGTAACGCAAAATAACAAAAAAACAACCACTTTAATAGCAAATTCGACACAACAAAACGAAGACCAACAAAAGTAACCCAAATCGTCCTGACGCCATCTTCCCACCATCCCGACGCCCAGACCGATCGTCCCGTCACTATCTACCATGGCGCCCAAGCAATTTCCTTCCCAATGCTACTAGACGACCATCCTGACGCTCCGAAATAGGAAACTGACGTGGCCTCCACGAGAAATCCCGTCCGGATGCCAGAGCAATACCGTCCGGACGCTCCGTGCCAAGACTTGTGCCAAGACTTCTAAATTTGATGCTGCGTAAAAACTATAAATAGGGCCCTAGAGGTCTCATTCAAGGCATTCCAGAATTCAATTATGAATCATCTTTTCTCATATTAGTTCTCTTATCCTTCGGCCCCCGGCCAAGTCACCTTTGGAAGGTCCGGGCCTCGCCGAGGAGCTATCGATGACGATCGACATCAACTTGACGATTGACTCCTTACCGACCATAAGTGGCTAAGTCCCTACCTCGACCTCGGGTTCCGATGAAGCCCAACTTGGTAACATAGGAGTAGATTAATTCCTTATTTTGTTTATGCTTTGTAATCAGATTGCTATGCAATAATATTATTGAATCCCTTATATGGATCTTTTCTAATTAATTTAATTCCCGTTTAAGCTTTATGTGATTGCATTAAATTAGTGTTGCATGATTGTATTAACTGTTCGAATAAACAAATTTGAGATAGGTTATGCCATGCATAAGATGGGCTGTACTTCGGATGGGCCGTGCTTGAATCCTGGATAGGCTATGCTATATTTGTGATTCGGGGTTTTGAAAGTAGAACTTGAGATATTTTATATTCCGAATAGAATATGCCTTGTTGAAATCCAAATCTATCTTTCTTGCATATCCATATCGATCTTGTCACGATAAGATCTAATATGATTCAAAACTAGATAAAATAGGAATTATATCAAAACTAGATTACCAAGTGGCGGTGGATTCTAAACCTGGGGTGGAACTCTATCTTATTATTTTAATTAAAAACCTTTTTGTTTATTTATTTTTTACTGCTAAAATCCATTTTTAAAAAATCCAAGATTTACTCCCTTCAAATCCTTTCCCCCGATCTCCTACACTACTTCACACACTCACCATGGCCGACGGAAATAACCCTCCGGTTATCCCGCATGTGAACCAACAGAACCATAAGCTTAACCAGGATGATCAATAGCTCAAAGCACTTCTGGACTATTACATTCCAACAGCTTATGAGTCTATAACCTGCCTCCTACCACCAAACTCTGGGGTCGGTAGTTATGAGATTAGATCTAATCTCTTACAATTACTACCCCTATTTCATGGGCTTAGCAATGAGAACATCTACAAGCACATAGATGAATTCCTAGAGATCTGCACCACCATGAATCTCAACAACTTGACCGAGGAAGCCTTGCATATGAAGTTGTTCACGTTTTTCCTTCGTGACAAAGCCAAGCATTGGCTTAAGTTCATTGAACCAAACACCATAACCACATGGGCCAAACTTCAGTAAGAATTTCTTCGGAAAATCATCCCTATCGGCAAGACGAACCAGATTTGGCGAGCTATTACGAGCTTCACCCAGCAAGAGGGAGAATCTTTCCATGAAAAATGGGAGTGTCTCAAGGTGCTTATTAAGAGCTATCCCCATCATTAAATCCCGAAGTAGAAACTAGTGCAGAACTTCTACGAAGGTTTGTTGCCTCAACATCGTCAATATGTCGACGCTTCGTGTGTCGTCGCATTCATGATGAACAATGAGATAGAGGCATGGCCACACGTTGAGAAATTGAGTGAAAGCTCACAAGATCAAGCCTCAATCTCACTCACAGACAAGACTATAACGCAAAAGACTTGAGGACTTTTAGAGGTTAATCATAATGTAGATCTTACAGCCGAAGTAAAGTCCCTCACAGAAAAGTTAGACATGCTGTTGACCACTGGTCTACCTGTAGCTCAGCCACTACCCTCAAACATCCAAGTTGACTATGCATTGTGTGCTAGCCCAACACACTATGTTATTGAATGTCCTGCAATCGAACAATTCCCCCACTTCATTCAAGAGCAAGTTCACCCTGCTCAAGGATTTCACCAACCAGGCAATAACCCGTACTCGAATACTTATAACCCTGGATAGAGGAATCATCCGTTCTTTAGTTGGAGGAACCATCAACCTAACCCACTATAGACTCAGGCACTAAGAACCGCATTTAACTCTTTCAACCAACAGGCCTACCGTCCCTCACAACAAGCACTTTGCCCAAGTCCTCGGGCACCTGGCTTTGACGAAACTATGTTAAAAGCCTTAAAAAATCTGGATGTGAAAACTCAACTTTTGAGTTCTCACTCTCAGTCTATAGCCAAACTAGAGACACAATTTGGACAGATAACTACAGCTCTTAACAGACGAGAGGACGGTAAACTGCCAAATCAACCTGTAACTAATCCCAAGGGACAGTACGTCATCGATAACAACCCCAGCACCAGTGAGGTATATCACGAACAAGATAAGGTTGTGATGACCTTGAGGAGTGGAAAAGATCTAGAATCCCGGCCATTTCCAGGAAAACCTCAGTTAACACAAACCCCATCATAGTCGAGGAGTCTCAAGACTCCACTACTACTCAGTTCATACCTATGCAGCCAGTACTTGCCCCGATGATAGTGGACGAGTTTGATGACTCTGAAGCAACTCAACATAAATCTACTACTGCACCACCACCATCTCGGGATGCATTCGAGGAGATACTTATAGCCCCTCCAGTGATTCGGAATGAACCTAAGACACCATACCCATCACGCCCAGAACCACAAGAACCTCAGCTCAAGAAGGGACAACCAATGACTAATGTACTTGAGTTATTCAAGCAAGTAAAAATCAACCTACCCCTTCTTGATCCTATCCAATAAGTGCCATCTTACACAAAGTTCCTAAAAGACTTATGTACACAAAAGCGTAAGACACAAACGAGAGCCCCCAAGAAAGTGCTACTAACTGAACACGTTAGCTCAGTCCTTAGCTACGACCTGGTCCCAAAAATGAAGGACCCCGGAATACCAACTATTTCAAGTGTCATCGGCGATCATCAGATTGACCGAGCACTATTGGACTTAGGAGCTAACGTGAACCTCCTCCCGTACTCATTGTATATGCAATTTGGACTTGGAGAACTAAAACCAACCCTTGTCACCCTCAAGTTGGTAGATAGGTCAGTTAAGGTTCCCCGAGGCATAATCAAGGATGTGCTAGCCAAAGTCGATAAATTCCTTTTCCCTGTCGATTTTGTAGTACTAGACACTGAACTAGACACTAACACAAGGAGACAAACACCGGTCATTATTGAACGCCCCTTTTTGGCCACAGCCAACACCTGTATCAACTGCCGAACTGGGGTAATGGACACCTCATTTGGCAACATGAAGCTAGGGCTCAATGTGTTCCATGCCTCGCACTACCCCACACTAGAAGTTAACTATTTTGCAATTGACCAAGTTGAGGAGGCAACATGTCAAGCCCTTCCTGCCATCTTCACCAACGACCCCCTAGAAGCCTGTTTGGCTTACTTTGGGGAAAACTATTTAGAGCTTGACCTGACCATTAACGAAACCAATGTCGAGCTTGAAACAGCAGAGTACATAGACACACCTCCATGGGTGTATCGATTCGAGGAACTACCCCCACTCTCATTCATACCCGCCTTACCATCCCTAGAAGCCCCACCTGCACTTGACTTGAAGCCTCTACCGGGCTCACTCAAGTACATCTTTCTTGGGCCTACTAGTACCTTGCCAGTCATAATTGCATCGGATTTAATGCGCATACAAGACCAGCAATTGACTGAGGTCCTCAAAGATCGCAAAGGAGCTATATGGTGGATGGTGGCTGACTTAAAAGGAATTGATCCTTCCGTTTGCATGCATCACATCCCTTGTGAAGAGGATGCCAAATCGACACGAGAAATGCAATGGAGATTGAATCCGAATATGAAGGAGGTAGTGAAACAAGAGGTAGTAAAGCTTCTAGATGCATGCATCATTTACCTGATCTCATATAGCAAATGGGTGAGCCCCACGCAAGTTGTACCGAAGAAGTATAGGCTCACTATGGTATTAAACGACAAAGGAGAATCCATTCCAACTCGTAAAAGGACTCGTTAACGAGTCTGGATCGACTATCGCAAGCTAAATGCCATGACAAGGAAATACCACTTTCCTCTACCCTTCATCGATCAAATCTTAGACCGTTTAGCTGGGCAAAGCTACTATTGCTTCTTGGACGTCTACTCCGGCTATAACCAAGTACCTGTGTACCCTGAGGACCGAGATAAGATGACCTTCACCTACCCTTTTGGCACATTCACCTACAGGCATATGCCTTTTAGGTTATGCAACGCACCTACCACCTTTCAAAGGTGCATGTTATCTATCTTCTCTGACATGATAGAAAAATTCCTTGAAGTATCCATAGATGATTTCTCCGTGTTTAGTCCTTCATTCGAAGATTATCTATCAAATCTGACCCTCGTGCTTAAACGTTGTCAATAGACAAATCTGGTGCTTAGCTGGGAGAAGAGTCACTTCATGGTTTAACAAGGGATCGTGTTGGGCACATAGTGTCTAGAAAAGGAATAGAAGTGGACAAGGCAAAAGTCAAACTTATCTTTAAACTGCCACCACCCAAAACTGTGCGTCAGATTCGCTCATTCTTAGGCCACGCTTGATTTTATCACAGATTCATCAAGGACTTCTCAAAAATCTTGAAACCCCTTTACAATCTTCTCGCCAATGAGGCTACATTTGAATTTGATGATAATTGTATGCGTGCCTTCGAACAGCTCCGAGATGCTCTATCTACAACACCGCTCATGTAGTCACCGAATTTGGCCATATCATTCGAAATCATAGGTGACGTCTCTGATTATGCTATGGGAGCTGTACTTGGGCAGAGAGAGAACAAGGTCCCTCATGCCATTTACTATGCCAGTAAGACTCTAAACGATGCACAGTTGAACTATACAACCACTGAGAAGGAGCTATTGACCGTATTATTTGTGCTAGATAAATTCAGATTATACCTACTGGGATATAAGGTGATTTTATTCACTGTCCATGATGCCCTTAGGCATCTCCTAGCTAAGAAAGACACAAAACCCCGCTTGATTCGTTGGATCCTGCTCCTCCAAGAATTTGATCTAGAGATCCAAGACAAGAAAGGCACCAAAAATTCTGTACCTGATCATCTTTCTCGACTCCTAGTACAGTCCCCCACTGACCACGTGCCTGTGCAAGACTCGTTCCCCGACGAACAATTGTTCTCAGTCACAACTATCCAACCACCCAAGTTTGCAGATATAATCAATTATTTGGCGGTGGGTCGCATCCCAAATGATTGGTCCAAACAACAGAAGGACCGATTTTTCTCACAAGTAAAGTACTACTTCTGGGATGAGCCGTAACTTTTTAAATATTACACTGACCAAGTTATACGATGATGCGTACCCAAGGATGAGATAGAGAGCATTCTCCAATTTTGTCACTCATTAGCATGTGGAGGACACTTTAGTTGTAAGAAGACTGCGGCTAAACTGCTTCAAAACGGATTCTACTGGCCAACACTTTTCAAACTTGCCCATGACTATTGTAAGAAATGCCTACGGTATGAGCATATTAGCACAATGATTGCTAAGGATATGATCCCCTGATCGGCACTCAAAAGTGACCATTTAGACCCGTTAATTTACACTAAGTTTGTCCCTTTTTATTGTCTAATCTATGTTTTTGTAGTGTTTTTATGTACAAGACAGGATTTGGGAGAATGACG
>JAULLF010381081.1:0-16867 GCA_035668175.1 Sarracenia flava
ATCAATTCTATACTGACTATATGAATTGATCCACATCCTACATTATCATGTATTGCACGTGCTCTTAATCCCGACGTTATTGATCGAATCATGTTCGGATGATGATCAGTACTTTGAGTCACCAATGGCTGTCTTTGGCGAGATCAATATGACTGGTAGGTTGCGTGCTGACATTATTCGTTCAATAGTTGATAATCAGTTGACGAAAACCACGTCCGACATAGGTTGAGGAGTTCCCCCTCGTGTGTTTTGCTTATAAGTTTGACAATGCCAAACCCGGCCAGTGGATCTGTTGATCCGGCATGTCAATAAGTTAAGCGGTGCAGTTGTGAGGAAAAGAGGATTTTCGAACCGGGTTTTCAGTAACCTAATTCGATTATCGATAATCCATATCTTAAACGTGAGGAGATAACAGTGCATTTGATAATCGGAAACTCGAGACATAATTTGAGTTTAGAACCGGAAGTTCAGTCAGGGCCTTTAGTGGAATAAGTCCTGACTCGTGCGAGATTGGATCAAACTCGGGGCTTGAGTTAGGGATATCCGATTTTCTCGCATGGTGAGCCCAAGTCCTATATTTCCACGGGATCCCTCATGTAGCCCTGTTATACGCACGGGTTTTTGGTAAGCTTCGGTTTTATTTAATTTAATTCAATCGTCGGATTTAATCGTCGGGACGTTCGATGTATTAAATTAAATGGTTATGGGAAAAATTGGCAAAGGTAATTTTAGGGAATACCCTAAGGGTCGCCGAGCATAGCTAGTGTGAGAATATTATTTATTTAGGTAAGTGTATATGGGTAATTGCATTTTAGGCAATTAAATATATACTTGATATATTTTTAGGGTAATTTTTTTATGCTAAAAATATAACAAAAATAAATATATTTTCTCCCTTAAGTTGGCCGGCCCTAGGTGGGTGTATACATATACATTCCATATTAAATTTTAGGAGAAGATTTATAAGGTTTCCTAATTTTTAGATGGTGGATATAATATTAGGAGAATTAAAAGGTGGTTTTTAATATACACAAAATAATTCTCCTAACTCTAAAACATCAAGGTGCCGCCGCCCCTATTGATTCTCTCTCTCCCGTTCTTGCTTCGTTCTTTGCGAGATTGAGAGATTTGAGTGTGTTGAAGCCTAAATGACTCGACTTGAATCGGTGCCAACACGCCGGAGTCGGGACGTGCGAGGGTTATACGTGAGAAGATCGCGTGGTGGTCTCTCCTACAGATTGGAACATTAGAAACTTTACTACGAAGTTTCGATCGGTAAAGTTCTGCCATTTTCTTTTATGCATGTTAGTTTCATGAAAAACATGCACCAAAATCGTTTTCTATACGCGCTTCTGATCCCGGCTCCAACATCTTGCTCTCAGATGTTCAGAGTGCAGCGGTTGACGTTGCTCTGGCCCACAATGATCATGACTGGGGGGGGTCCTCGTCACCTCAGAGAGTCTAAGTGAGTGCCTTATCGGTCTTGAACCCTCTTTAGATGCGCTTAGGTTACTTCATCTGGTGGGGGATGAAGGGGCCCCTAGGGCGCTAGGTGAAGAATATAGCCTTTATGTCGTTGCATGTATAGTTGCTTGAATACCTGATTATTGCTGACCTAATTTTTGTATGTGTAGGGTGCTTGGTTGAGGTAGAAGAGGAAGTTGCGCAGGTCAACCAGGGAGAGATGGATCGGAGGCCGCGTGTTCTAAGCATGAGGGATCGTAGAGCTCAAGGAAATACAGGTGATGGGGCTGGGTAGTCCAAGCGCCGAAGGGTTTCCTCTTTTGATCGGCGAGCTACTGCTCCCATCCTGACGGGACCCCCGGTGGGATCGGGGGCTGGTTTACCCGCTAACCATCGCGACACTGCTGATCAGTCCCAAGCTAGTCTGGAGGTTGCAATCTGACTTACTGAAGAGGCAGGCCAGAGGCCAGACAAACGCCCCGCGGTAGATCTTTCCGAGGAGGGGGAGGATTCCTTATTCGACAAGGGGGATTCTGTTCAGGGTGTTTACAAAAGGGCTCTCTCGAGGTGGGACAGGGAGCTCATGCAGCCCCTTACTCCTGACGCCACTGCTGACCACCTTCTTCACGAAGCGGCCAAGGTATGGTCCCTGTCAGTTTGGCTTTACGCCTTACCGTCAGAAAACCATATACTTACTCTGATTTTTTACAGTTATTTTCCTTCAGCTACTATGCGGCCATGAAGACGAAGGAATACCATGCCGCGTGGAAGACCATGGAGAAGCACCTCCGTCGGGCGAACGACGGCTTAAAGGCGGTCGGTGGTGAGAATGGAACTCTAAACCTGGGGACATCAAGTGTGAAGGCTGAGTTAGAGAGGGAGGCTACGACACACTGGGAGATAACCGAGGAGAGAAGAAAACTCCAGGCTGAGCTGAGGGACGCCAGGTTCGAGGCTAGCCAACTGCAGGGTACCGTCCATGCCTGTCGGCTTGACCTGGCACAGGAGTGGGCGGCCAGGGTTTCGGCCTTAATGATAATCGTAGAATTCGAGGTTGTCGTCCAGGAACGGATTGCCCAGCATATAGCGAGCGACGACGTGTAGTGCCAAATTGCAGAGTATTGGGAGGGCGGCTACAAGGCTTTTAAGAAACAAGTGGAGGCCATGTTTCCTTCCTGCGATTTCTCTCTGATCAAGCCCGTGGAAGAATAGGAGTTCAAAGTGCCACAGAATGACGACGTGAGTGAGCCTTCCCAGAAGGTTCCTTAGGGCCCACATGAAGATGTGGCTGATCAGGGGTCTTCTTCTGCTCAGCATGCAGACGAAGAGGTCGATCAGCACCCATTAACGGAGAGAACGACTATCGTTGATATGACCCTCCCAGAGGCCTCGACAGATCAGCTTAAAGTTGAAGACGCTGCCCTGTGATTTTGATGGCCTGACGATGTGGTCTCCCCTCCTTTCGTATTGTTTGCACTACTACCCCATGTTGGGGTATTTTTTTAGTACTTTACATACACTCTTATACATTGCCTTAGAGCCAGTGTTGGGAACAGATTGATTCCCCAGACAGTAGGGGTTTTGGATGGATGGTTTTCTGATGCTATTATCATTGCTTTTTAATTGTTGTAGCCCTTTTTGCTAATTGTTGGACTACATATTTCGTTCAATACTTTAGTTGGATTTGTTTTTGGTTGACTTTTGCCTGAGCTGCGTACTGTCTATCGGCTTTGACATTCACTGGTTAGCACCCCTAGAGGGGGTTTGGTCTTAGTCAGTTGACCTTTCGTTCGATTTAATCCAACTGGTCGACTTATTTGATCCTTTAGCTCGGTGGTGAGTTTAAGAATGTTGGGCCTTATAGAGCTGAAGCAGATCGTTACCCGGTCATCTTCAAATCATTGTGGCCCTTAGTTTAGGGCATCAGGTCATCGGAGATAGTTGGTCTTCTATTCAGCTACTGGGACCTGTGGTCCAAGTCATCGGAGATCTCATCTCATACCCTGCCCCGTAGGCACAATAGTCGGTCTTCTGCTCATCTATTGGGACCCGTAGTCCAGGTCATCAGAGATCTTATCTCCTACCATGCCCCATAGTCGGTCTTCTCCTCAGCTATTGGGACCTGTAGTCTAGGTCATCGGAGATCTTATCTCCTACCCTGCCTCGTAGGCATAATAGTCGGTCTTCTGCTTAGCTATTGGGACCCATAGTCCTGGTCATCGGAGATCTTATCTCCTACCCTGCCTTGTAGGCACAATAGTCGGTCTTCTACTAAGCTATTGGGACCCGTTGCCTAGGTCATCGGAGATCTTATCTCTTACCCTGACCCGTAGGCACAATAGTCGGTCTTCTGCTCAGCTATTGGGACTCGTATTCCAGGTCATCGAAGATCTTATCTCCTACCCTGCCCCGTAGGTACAATAGTCGGTGTTCTGCTCCGCTATTGGGACCTATAGTCCAAGTCATCGGAGATGTTATCTCCTATCCAGTCATGTAGGCACAATAGTTGGTCTTATGTTATGTGTAACTAGTTATGTGATCAGGTTTGATATGTTACAAATAGTAGGGGGGACTGGAAAAGCCTCAAAAACTCATTTTATAAATTTTATGTAAAGTTAATACATTTGTTAATTCATGGTGGATACTGTATACCCAAGTACCATCAGATCTCGAGAGGGGGACTCTTGCTGACTTTAGGCTATGCGGTTCCCTTCTTTCAATGAGGTGACGTAACACTCGCACGCAGAAACTTGATGTCCCCTTGTACATCCAGTCCCCTCAGCTATGGAAAATTTGATCGTAAGGTGGTAGGTGGAGACGGCAGCCTAGAATTGATTCAGCGCTGTTCGGCGTAGGATCATGTTGTAGGCCGAAGGAGTATCCACCACCGGAAGGTTAATATGTGGGTGGCTTTGGCTTCCCCACCTCCCAGGGTAACTGGAAGTTGAATGGTTCCCAAAGGGTAAACCTTTTCTCCCGTAAATCCCGTTAGGGGGGTGTTGAACAGGGTGATCTTGTTGCGGCTGATTCCCATATGATCGAACGGACTCACTGCAAGTACATCTTCTAAACTGCAAGTATCGATCATCACTCGCCTAACCATGGCATTACCGATCAAGGCTCTGATAACAATGGGATCACCATGCAGATGTTGTATCGATGGTCTGTCCTCATCAGAGAAAGTTAGCCTGTATGTTTCGTCGATCGTCCCTTCTGCCCGGGAGAAACTACCGTTAGGCTGACCTTACTCAGTCCTCAACCTCTTGGTATACGCTTTGCGTGTTGAGCTGGTGGTTCCTCCTCCCGCAAATCCTCGAGGGATGGTGCTGATTTCGAGGTGGGGGCCACATTGTCTCTATCCCCTATTATCTTGGTCAGCATTGCGCTGATCTCATCATGGGTGCTTTGGCTGGTTCAGTCGACCAGCCTCTTGAATTGGCTTATCAGCAAGGAAGTGGTCAAGCTTCCCCTCCCTGACCATTCTCTCGATCTCCTGTTTCAAGTCGAAACATTCATTAGTGCCATGTCCGTGGTCCTTATGGAACTCACAAAACTTAGTCCTAGGACGCTTCTCGGGTGGCGATCGTAGCTTTCCGGGCCATCTGATCTTTGGGTCCCTCTGAATGTGCATTAGGATCCGCTCAAGGGGGAGTTGAGAGAGTTGAGCAGTCAAATCTCAGCTCGTCCCTTCTTCTCATGGGTTGGTCAACCTTCCTGCCGTGATCTTGGTGGGTGGGTCTTTTTACGGACCTTGGCTCTAGCTCTCTTTGCGTTCTCTCTGACTTAGGGATTTCATCCGGTCCCTTGGTTCATCTTGCTTCCATGGTCACTTCAGCATTCATGTGTTTCTGAGCACTTTGCATAAGCTCCGTCATGTCCTCGCAGGGGGGGGATTCGGACAAGGCAAAGAGGAAATAGGTTGGCTGTAGCATGCTAATAAAGGCGGCCATTACTATCCTGTCGTCTCCTCCATCCACCAGGAGGGCTTCTTGATTGAAACAGTTGAGGTGGGCTCGAAGGGGCTCTCCTTTCCCTTGTTTGATGTTGAGGAGTGAGGTCACAGGTTTTCGATGCCTTTGGGCTCCGACAAAGTGGCATAGGAACATCTTACTAAGTTGGGAGAAAGATTTAATGGATTCTATCTTGATCCTGGAAAACCTGATCCTGGCCGCGCCTTTTAAGGTGGTGGGGAAGACTCGACACATTATTTCCTCCGGGATGACATGGAGACACATCATGGACCAATACGTGCCCAAGTGATCTAGCGGATCGAAGTTCCCGTCAAACTAATCTATGTGAGGCATTTTGAACTTCGGGGGGAGGGGAGCCTCCATGATGAAGGACATAAAGGGATTCCCCCTAGGGTTGCCCAATCATCCACTAGCGCCAGGGATTTTCCTTTGAAGACCTGCATCATATGATTGAGTTGGGCCCTCACTTCCTACAGTTGGTCATTGACGATGGTGCAGTTCTCTAACTACTTTAGTCCCCTAGCTGGTCAATGTTTGGCTTCATTCCTTTGGGGGACCAGATGTTTGACGTTGACTCGGCTGGCAACCTCCTCCTCAACCTCCCTTAAGTTCTCTTGAGGGAGGACATCCCTTCCTTTGTTCCTCGGGAGGTTGTCCTTTTGTGCCATTCGGCGATTAGAGGGTTCTCCCCTCTGGCTTTTGCTCGCAGGAAGGTTATTTTTGCTTCGAGAGGCGTTCAAGGGTTCCGCTTGTACCCAAAATGCTGAATAACTACCTAGTTCTAGTTAAGGATCTATTAGTTCTACTGCACCAGTTGAAAAATTCCCTGGGCCAACTGTTCTATACGCTGTTGCGGTGGGTCTCCTCCTGGTGGGAGGTTTGGGTTGTTCTCGCCGGCCATTGATCTAGTGCGAACCATGGTGACTCGTTGCTATCAATAAACAAAATAACAGTTCTCACAGACGGTGCCAAATTATAGCGTCTGAATCTCGTCTGGTCCACAGGTGAGCTTCTTGAGTCTGCGAAGGAAAACGGACACGTTAGACAGGGGGCCAGAAGGATTTCCAGTGTACTCTCTCCGACGGTCAAGTCAGTATGTGTAGGAAATAGAGGTAGAAGAAAACTTAAGGAAGAAGAAAGGCGGCTAGGGTTACTCGAATGATGCGTACCTTTTTCCTGGTTACCTCTGCTTATATAGAATATCGGGTGGGTTGATACGTGGCATTCAGGACCACGTGATTACCGGTTGTAGTACCCCTTCCATAACAGTATATGGAATGTTCAGAACTTTTTCCTATCTTCTGACAATGAGATCATGGGGGGAAGGATATTCTTCCGTAATTATCCTGAGAAGTTTACTCGCGCATTGACGCGTGGGCCGAGAGCGCCTGAGGCCGAGCTTTTGGTTAGGACTCCGCCTTGTAAAACTCTCCATATGCCGGATCGGATGATCAGTCCTGGTACCTTAGCCGATGGGTATGGCTGATTAGGAATAGCCGAAGGTCGTACTTCTGTTGCCTGCTGGATGGCTCTGTGCCAAGTGGCGTTATGCCTGATTAGACACGTAGCTTTAACTGTGTCGAGCGCTTGATCAGCCAAACGCTGATCAGTTCATCCGACCCTCTTATAAACTGGGCGATGGGTTCTCTATCTTCATGGGTTTGCGCTAGGCTAGCCCACAGGAGGAGTATATCCATATCAAGAGTTTTTACATACAAGTCATTTCAAGGAGGAAAAATCTAATATTGGCCACGTTGTATAATTGTTTATTAACTTATTTGCTTGCTAATAAATAAGTAATTTTTGTTTGTAATGATTGATATTTTGTTAACTTAAATGAATCGCTGATCGTTTTGGAATGAAAGTTAGTCATTTATTTGCTTAATTAAACAAATTTATTCAATTGACCACAATTAAATATATGCACTTTATACCATGGTTAAAAATAATTAGAACTCATGATTAAATCATAATTAATACAATTCAATGCGACTATATAACAAATCCAATTCAATCTCAGTGGTTAAGATATCCTACTTCTCTCCACTTTTTTCTTCTTCTTCCTTTTTTTTAGTTCTAAAGGTTCATAAGAAGTTATTAACTAGAAAATTAATAACAATAAATTATTGAAAATTAACTCCATATTAGGAGAGATAATGGGCCTTCATTCCGAGAGAAAAGATAAAGAAAGTAATAGCCAAATAGATATTTGTTTTCTTCAAAATTTTAACCAAATAATAATAATAATAATGACAGAAAAATGCATTTCCATTTTTCTTTTCCTATCTTTTCCCTTTTCTTCGACAAATATCTTCATAATCTGTCGGGTCACCTCTCAAAAGCTTAAGTTTTTAAGAAATTGGTCCAATAATTTATATCAAGTTATATAACACTCTCTCACGTACGACTCTGTTTGAGCGTGGAGAGACAAACAAAATGAATTAAACAGATGAATCAACAAAGACAAAACCTTATGCACAATAATAAACATAACAAGGTAGCAGATGAGACTTGAACCTAAGGCCTCCGGGAATCAAAACTCTAATACCATGTTAAGTCATCAATTGTTTTAAAAACTTAATCTTTTAGAAAATAGACCCCATAATATATATGAAGCTATTAATCAAAATACAAGATCCAAACAAGCAGCTAAAAGAAAAGGAAGATTGTCTAACAAGGGCCAAACTGATCTTCTAGCCAAAGATGGGGAACATGTCATAGAATTCACTAATAGGGTGCCATCATAATTCTTTGATTTATTCACAATTACCAGTAATTTGACAAATAAGTGCATAAATATTACAGGAATGTGTGTTTGTCACCAAATGAATGAAAAGGTTCATGATGCCTAATAAATGTATTTCATGGAAAACCAAATGAAATGGCAGGAAAACTCACAATTTGTGAGCAAGGAAGATGGTGTTGTCACATAGTCGATCAAATCCTTCTTACTAGGTAGAACGGTTAATGAAAGCTAAGTCCCTCGCTCCGAATGAGATACGCTGATGATGTGCTCACACTATAAGACTACTTTCGGTAGAAAAGCCTCTTTTCAGCTTAAATGCATAGATCCTGCAAAAAAGAGCACTCTCAGCCACACAAAAAAAAAGTCAAATTATCATGGAATAAAGGAGAAAACTTTTTTCCAAATTGGGGACCATTGAAACTAAATCGAAACAATGTATGAGAGGCTGCATAGCCCATCTTTCAATTATCAAGTGGAGAATACGGTTATGAATAGTGTGACAGTTTTACTACATCCTTACGAATAAAACTCTTGCATTATGCATAAAATACTTTTACGTCACACCTTGAAATACCTGCGGACTTAATGTTCATAGAAGTCGAAATCCAATTACAGAAAACCACGATAATTTCCCTTTGCACATTCATGCCTTTTTTTCTCACGTGGCCAAGTCTTCCATGGCATGTATTAGACACAACTCCCCTTTATAATAAGTGGACAACTAAAATCAGAGTCATCATTTAATTAGGCATATGCCTAACATCTACAAACTTCATTACAGTCCCATTTTGGGTACTCTGCGTTTCACCCATTCCAACGATGTTGCAGGCCTCTTTGCCAACAAGATAGACTTTTCTGAAATTTTCTTACACATAGTTGTTACGAATTATATATGGAGTAGCATAGAATGAAGCTTTTGAGTCCACAAACTAACACTCATTCTGGGAATCCGATACATAAATCAAGGCGTTACTATCCCCATCATCGTTAAGATTAACAACATTTGTACCCCCTAGATTGTTGGAATCTCGTTGTTTTCTAGTACCCTTGTAATTCTTCTCAAAGTTCCCATTTGACAATAATTCCAGTAACCATCTGATCTCGGCTCACTTGCTTGAGATTTAAACCTCCCCTTCTGGACTTCGATCTGTTATTGCTATGGATTTTGTGATTTCCTCTATTGTTCTTTCTGTATCTTCATTTTATGCTTAGCATTGAACATTAGGCAAAACCTTCCCATGAAGTCCCCCCACAAGCCTCTTCTCCCGAAATAAATCCAACAATGTCCGCCAACTTCAACTTTATTAATCTCGAGGAGTTGCTTGTTGCCACAAAGAACTTATTCCAACTCTTTGGAAAATTGGAGAGGAATAATAAAGCTTATACCTTATCATTGAACTCAATATTCACCCATTCCAATTGATTCATGATTATGTTAAATTCTTTCAAATGTTCGATCATGAGCGAATCATGTATCATCTTCATGTTAAAAAATTTCTTCATCCAATAAGCTTTATTTTATGTAGAGAGTTTTTCAAACATCTCTAAAGACGCCAATAGTCTTTCTGACGTCTTCCCCTTGCTATGTTGAAAGCAATTGACAGTGTGAGACTCAATCGCATGTTTCCTAGGAGGCTAGGACTTTACAGTACAACATTGCTTGATCAGCTTCTAACATCACTTCAAATTTCTTTTAAGGAAAGAAAGATATAGATCCTTTTGGTACAGAACATCTTCATTCTGTATCTTCTAGAAAAAAAAGTTTAAACTATTGAACTTCTTGATCTTGATTTTCCCTTCTTCTCACTGCACGATTTCTGATCTCCAAACTTAGGGCTAGCTTGTAATTCAATGAAAGTGTCAACAATTTTATCATTAGTAAGTTGGACATAGTATATGACCTCATGAGATACTTAGTTTGAGATAAAAGATTTTCCTTATGAGATGAAGCAACATTAATACTGAGAAAATACCGAAGAGGATCCAAATATTCCATCTCAAACTCCCAACACATATACTGCTTCACTTTGGAGATAGCACCAGAATCAAAACTAGTAATGACTATGTCGTCCACATATAATAGCAAGGCGACGATTCCATAAGAGGTATAATGGATAAAAAGTTCCAAATCATGAAGGCTATAATGAAAACCAATTTGTATAAAAATAGACTGAAAGCGTTCATAGCATGAACGAGGAGATTACTTGGGATCGTAAAGGGCACAATGAAGATGATAGACTAAGGTGGGAGATAAGAGAGACCTAGAGAATAGTGCATATAAGTTTCCTCATTGAGATGGTCATGGAGAAAAGAATTTTTGACATCAAGTTGAAAGAGAGGCCGTTGATGAAAAATAGGAACGAAGATGAGAGTACGAACAATAGCCATCTTAGCCGCAAGAGCAACGGTTTCCTCATAATCAATCACATATGCTTGGAAAAATCCCCTAGCAACAAGACGAGCCTTGTAGCACTCAAAGAGCCATTAGAATGAGTTTTGACTTTGTATATCCACCTACAACCAATGAGATTTTCACCTGCAGGGAACAGAACGAACTCCCAAATACCA
The DNA here is from genome assembly GCA_035668175.1 of Sarracenia flava. NCBI lineage: Eukaryota > Viridiplantae > Streptophyta > Magnoliopsida > Ericales > Sarraceniaceae > Sarracenia > Sarracenia flava. Next base: position 10,750 of record JAULLF010381081.1, read on the forward strand.
GTCTTTCAAAGAGCATGTAATTCATCAAACACTGCAATAATGCAATTAAGATCATTGAATTCTTCTGTATAAGATCGAGGCTTAAAATAAGCACGAATAGAAGTAAAAAAAAAAACACGATAAGAATGTGAGAAACAAGTACAAGAAAAACCAAGCCTTAATGGTTGGAATATGTGTACACAATGGGTAGCGACGTTCAGGTGGATAGGGAGCTATAGAAGCAAAGGGAGTAGGATCAAAGTTGATGGGTAAAGACTGAGAAGAAGCAACTTCCCAACGAGAATAAGGAGATATGAAATAAGAGATAGATGGGAAGTGGTGGGAAGATCATGAACATCAAGGATAGAAGTAAACTCCTCAAAAGGCACGTCAAGAGGGAATAAGGGCAATATAAAACAAATCATCTTTGGAGACGAGCATATTTAAGAGGAATAACGTAGGAAAGATGCTCAAAAAACACAACATGGAAAGAGACATATAACCGTTTAAAAGCAGGATCATAATCTATATTTTTTTCCCTGGATACCATACCTTCAGAACACACACAAAGTAAATGTGAACTGAGTTTACTCAGATCAGGGCCGGCCTTGAGCCAAAGCCCAAAAAGCAATGGCTTTGGGCTCCCTAATTTTAGTAAAAATTAGGGGCCTCAATTTTTTAATGCCTTTTAACAATTGGGCCTATTTTTTTGAAACGTCTTACAAACAATGCAACCAAATAGTCCAAACATGAGCGCTGAATCTGTTAGAGGTCCCCAACATTTTGCCCTAACATTTTGCCCTATGTCTGAGACTGAGAAGAGTGCCACTTAATCTTCAGTCGATCTTAATCAGAACAACGCCGCTTAAGTTTGATTTGTAGGCTTTTTTAAAATATTCAGTCCAAAAATTTACTCATCCACAAAAACAGAGCGCCGCTTCAATCGATCTTAATCAGAACAGAGCGCCACTTCAGACTTCATCTTCAATCGATCTTAATCTTCAGTTGGTTCAGACTATTCAGTCGACACCTCGGGTGAGTTCCGATTGATCATTGTTGTTTGCTGTTTCATGTTTGCTGTTTTTTTCCCTTTGTATTTTCATGTTCTTCACTGAATCACTCACAAGTGTTGTTTATTTGTTTGGTTTTATTTACTTTTGCTTTTGTTCTGCACTTAATCCACAATCACACGGCACAACATAGACTGACGTGAATTTATGTTTGATTATTTATTAGTTGCCAATTATATACATATATATATCTATGTTTGATATATAATATAATATATAAATATAATTTATGTTTGATTATTTATTAGTTGCCAATTATATACATATATATATATATCTATGTTTTTCTATAAATTATAAAGTATGTTTGATTAGAAAAGTATTTTTCTATATTCTATTATTATTATTATTTTTATTTCTATTTGTTATATTTTAATTAATCTTTTATGTTGTTTTTTCCTTATTTACATAATTTTATAATCATGCCAGCGATCTTTAAGTGACATTTTGTGGTTATTGATTCAATTTTCTTGGTATTATCTTTTTGGATTTTGATTAGTGTTATTTTGGTTATAAATTGAATATTGTTGAATTGTGAAACAAGGAGACATAATTTAATTTCAATAGAATATTTGTAATGCTTTTTCTTCTTGAAACTACTTTGCCTATAAAAACATATAGGGACCCCTTTTTTAATCATTCGCTTTAGATCCCAAATGTGTCAGAGCCGACCCTGACTCGGATCTTGTTTAGAAAAAAAAATGACAAGACAAACAAAGCCTAAAACACATAACAAGGAGTAATTATGAGCGTGATTAAACAGCTTCTCGTAAGGTGAGATCCATAAAGAAGAGGAATAAGCATACTCTTAAAAAAATGCATTGTGGTAAGAACAACTTCACCCTAGAAGATAGCAGAAACAAATTAGGATAGGAAAAGAGATCGAGTTGTGTCAAGAATATGCCCAATGTTTTCTCTTAGCTATATTCTTTTGTACCAGAGTATCAAAACAATAAGATTAATGAATGGTGCTAGAGGAAGCTAAAAAGTGGATAAATCCAGTTCCACCCAAGTCTGAATAAAGGATCTTTAATAGAAATTGTATTTGGACTATAGAGGGAAAAGTGCAAAAAATACAAAAGAAATCAAATTTGTGAGACGTAAGATACCCACAACAAAAACGACTATAATCATCGATAAAACACATAATTTGCTAATCCATTATTGGAGGGAATGGGAAGGGACCCCGTACATCTGTATGAACAATAGAGAAAGGAGATGTAGATATATAAGTGTTTTTATTAAAAGAAAAAACTGACAACTTTGCAAGTTTATAACTGCACTCAAAGATGTCACTAACAAACACTTTACCAAACCTACCAGACTGAGCCAAAAAGTTTTAAACGTTTACTAGACAAATGCCTTAACTAAGAATGTCAAAGATAAAAAGAAGAATTTTGATGTAAGAAAAAAGAAGATAGAGTAACAAAAGGAACCATAGAATGTGTAAGCTCTCCAAAATATATAGATCACCAGCTCCATTACCGATCTCAATCTGTTTCTTGGATGCCTGTTATTGAACAACACAACCAGAAGAGGAAAAAAACATCAAAACTAAAATAAAAAAGCTAAATAATAGATTTGTGGTAGATAAAAAACATTAAAAATAGACAAGAATGATGAGGAAGAGGGACAACAGTGGAAGAATAATAAAATATAGAAAAATACCTGACAAAGGATTCATCATTTTTAAGTTTAAAGATGTTGAAGCAATGGAAGCTATCTTGGATCGTGGACCGTGGCATTTCTTAGGGAAATTACTCATTCTCCAAAGGTGGCGTAAGAGATTCAAATTCACAAAGGAGACAATGGCTAGAATACCTGTCTAGGTAAAGTTGCTTAACCTACCATTATAATTTTGGAACTCAGCTTATCAAAGCAGAATAGCGAGCCGTATAGGTAATCCGTTATATCTTGATCACGCGACTGAATCCAAACAACGCATTTCCTATGCCCGAGTGTGCATTGAAGTGGAGGCGTCAGAGTCGTTGCCAAGCACTGTCTCTTTTAAATGTGAGGAAGAAGTTGTCCAAGTGAGGGTAGAATACCAGGGTCTGCCTATTATTTGCTCTTTTTGCCAAGCTTTTGGCCATGATACTAAGAGATGTAAGAACCAACCGCAACTGGTGCCTCAACCAGAATGGGTGAAAGTAGGGAAAGGTAAGGAAACTATTACTAATATCAGTGTGACCCCTCCTGAAGAAGAAGAACTGTCATCGTCCAGCATCCCTTTGATCCTGGAAGTAGGCCCTGAAACTGATAACCATGCTCCTCCTTCAGACGAGCAAGCTTTGAAGACCCCTCAGGGAGAAATACAGGTACAGGATGTTGCAAATGAGGTAAACGTTGTGATTAAGGTCGGTGAGAGCCTTCCCCGTACTCCCCTTATGAGGAGCCAATCTGTTCACGTTGAGGAACCAATTCTGATGGAAGGGCAGGGCATAAGGGAGGAACCATTCACCCCGGCTGAAAAGAAAGATCCGGATCCTCCCCCGAAGGGCCACTCTGGTTCGGCTAAGACAAGCTCTAGCTGAAAGAAGAAAAAAAGGTCTCCTCATTACTATTAATTTATGTTTAAAATCTTTTCTTGGAACATTAGGGGTCTTAACAGTTTTTTGAAGTAGAACAAAATTCGAAATATAGTTTCCAAATCCAAGGCCCAGGTTTTTGCTCTAAATGAAACTATAGTTTAAAAAGTTAATTCCAACCCTATTTTTGATAAATAAAAAATTCCTGGGATGGAATTTTGTTAGTAATTACAGCTTAGTGATTTGTTTAGGATTTGGATATGTCGGGATCCTATTTTGGTTAATGTTTATGTTTTGGATATTGGGGAACAATGGATATATTGTAACCTTACCTTTTTGGAAGAAAAGATTGAAGTTAAAGCTACTTTTATTTATGGGCATAATAATTATCAAGATAGAGGTTAGCTGTGGGTGAAATTAAGAGCCCTTGCTACTATTAATAAGGACTAACCTTGGATTGTTTTGGGTGATTTTAATGCTATCAGATATTCACAGGAAAGGTTTGGGGGTAGTTCTTTGTGGCCCCCATATATGGAGGATCTTAATAATTGTCATTTTGAAACTGAGCTGGATGATCTTAAATATGGTGGCATCCAGTTCACATGGTCTAACCATCAAATTGGAGAAGCTCATATTCAGTCGAAGATTGATAGGGCCATTGTTAATTCCACGTGGATTCAGGAAATTCCGCAATCTAGTGCTTATGGGAAGATTAATGCAAAAAGACCCTTCAAATATTTTAATTTCTGGGCGAAAAGTCCTAAGTTCCTGCCTCTTGTTCAAGAGGTTTGGAATACACACGTTGAAAGATCAGAGATGTTTGTTGTTTGCTACAAGCTGAAATTGCTGAAGACCAAACTTAGACAACTAAACAAGGATTTCTTTAATGATAATTCAAACAGAGTTATTGCTCAGAAGGCTAGATTAGAAGGCATTCAGGAGCAAATTGACAAGGATCCTAGCAATCAAGACCTTTAGGGCCTGGGAAGGAGTTTTTCTGTAACTTAGTTGAGCTTTTTAATGCTGGGGAGAGCTTTCTAAAACAGAAATCTTGGGTCCAATGGCTGAATTTAAGGGATCAAAACTCAAGGTTTTTCTTCCACTCTATCAACTATCAGCGTAATCGAAGTCGTATTAATGCTATTTCCAAGGAGGATGGCACTATTTGTATTGACAGAGAGGCTATTGCCGAAGACATTGTTAGATATTATCAAGAGCTTCTGGGTTCTGGTGACTACTCTAATTTGGTTAATGAGGAGACGATTCGAAATGCAATCCGCAACAAGTTGTCGCAGCAAAGCATTGATAGTATGAGCCAGGAGGTTACGAAGGAAGAGGTTCGGAGTGTGATGTGGTCGCTCCCTAAAAATAAAGCTCCCGGTCCCGATGGCTATTCGGCTGGGTTCTTTAAATCTGCTTGGGATATTGTTGGAGGGGAAGTGACAAAAGCCATCATGTGTTTTTTTGCTTTCGGTTATATGCTGAAAGAGGAAAATTCTACAATCATAGCTCTTATTCCGAAAGTTCCTAATCCCACATCTATTTAGGAGTACCATCCGATCTCTTGTTGCAACATCATCTACAAGTGTATCTCTAATATTATTGCTAACAGGATCAAGTTGTGCCTCTATGAAGTTATTTCTCCAAATCAATCTGCTTTTGTAAAAGGGAGAAGGATAGCTGACAATATTTTCCTTTCCCAGGAATTACTTAGAGACTATCATAAGGAATCTAAGGGTCCTAGATGTGCACTCAAGGTAGATATTATGAAAGCTTATGACAATGTCAGTTGAGATTTTATGACGATGACGCTTAAATGCATGGGTTTCCCACCTTGTATGGTTAGATGGATCGAGGAATGCTTCTCTACTCCTAGCTATTCTGTATGCATTAATGGTAATCTCCATGGTTATTTCCGAGGTAAGAAAGGGCTTCGGCAAGGGATCCTATTTCCCCTTACCTTTTTGTTATGGCAATGGAGGTCCTCTCAGGGATCATTCACAAATTTACCATTGAGAGGGGTTTCAAGTATCACTGGAGATGCAGCAAAGAGAAAGTGGTTCGGTTAAGTTTTGCAGATGATCTTATGATTTTGTCCAGAACCGATGTAAAGTCTATCCAGATTATTAGAGATGCGTTGGATGTATTCCACGATATTTCGGGGCGCACTCTTAGCCCCCCCCCCAAAGTGACATTTTCTTCTCGGGTGTGGACCAAGGGCTTAAGGACAAGATTATTAAAATCTTGGGGTTTAGAGAAGGCACTCTTCCTGTGAGATACTTGGGGGTTCCTGTTGTTAGGGTTGTATACTTGAAAGCCATGCTTTTGAGTATTTCATAACCCGAGATCCCGGAAATATTAATTGAGAATAAATATTGAGAGGATATGTATACTGGGATTCGTATTTATACATATGATATGAGTATGCATTTGTCCGTATATAGTGTCCAGTATTTGACTCGTCGCATGAAGCGGGGAAGATCGGGTCAAAGGTTCTGACACATATACAAGGGGCTCACGACCGCAGTGGACCCGGACTGT